>JAVSBS010021155.1:23121-44491 GCA_033124195.1 Coracias cyanogaster
TGGAGACTTTCAAGACCCGTCTGGATGTGTTCCTGTGTAACCTGCCCTAGATTCTATGGTCCTGCTCTGGCAGGGGGGTTGGACTTGATGATCTTCAGAGGTCTCTTCCAACCCCTAACGTTTCATGATTCTATGACGAAGAGCCCAAAAAGACTGATATAAAGGCACCAAAAAGACTGATATAAAGACTGATTCTAGGCACTGAGAACCAGGGAATTGCCAGCAGCAGCACAAGATCAGCAAAAATCTGCAGTAACTGGGGAAAAGGTAAAAGTGGCAGGGGGAGATCGCGACCACCGACTCATGGACCACTGACCCATGGACCACCGACACAAAACTGTGCTGCTGCCTCAAAAGAACAAGGGACAGAGGATGCAGAGTGATTTACATAGCAAGCGAGGATGTACTGACCAATCGTATGGGCGAATAACAACGCCAGTGTGTTAGAAAACAGAATAATTAACAACTTCATGTATAAACAGCTGGTGCTACAGGATGAGGGTGCACATGTCAGGAGGAGGGATCGATCCCCCATGCACCCAGCGCTGCAATAAAGAATGCCGGCCTTCCAAACCTTCAAGTCTTAGAGGGTTTCCTTTTGGACCGGATTTTAGGGTGACATACCCCGCGGCATATTCTGCCGACCCCAGGGTGTTAGGAGCGGAGCGGACCGCTGGGTGCCGGTCCCGTGGGGCCGGTTGGGAGGAGCGGGCCCGGCGGCGGAACGCGCATCTTCCGGCGGCCAAGGGGTGCGGGCAGCGATCGCCCCTTCCCCTCACCTCAGCAGTCACTGGCGACCGGAGCCCTCGTCCCCGAAGCCCCCCGAGGCTGCCGTCCCCCCGCCGCGGCAAACGCGCCGGGCCCCCGCGGAGCCCTCCCCGGGGCGGCCCCGCTTCAAGCACAAGCAAAAGCAGCGCAGGGCGCCCGCGGCCTGCCTTTCCTCTGCCGCAGGCTTTCTGCGGCACACCGCTGCTTCCTCCGGGCGGGCCCGCCTCTCTTTCCCCACCGCCGCGGGAGCCCCTCACCGGGGCGACGCGCCTCGCAGCTCCCCCAGGCCCTGCGGGAGGGCCAGCCAGGCACCCCGGCTCCCTCTCCCTCGGTATCCCTCTCCAGAAAGGCGTTTCTAACAGGGAACTCCCACCTGCAGCAAGTGTTTTTGCACCAGGAGGTTACGATCCCAGTGAGAAAGGCATGAGGATTCTGTAAAGTATCCTTAAAAATAATACTTATTAGAGCGAACAGGATAAAGATAGAGAATAATGCAGTTAATCTTACATCCCTTTAGATGCTCGGAACCCTGAGTCGTGCAGCCCCGGCTGGGCCTTCCATCCACGCGCAGCACGCCGTGCGGACCCCATCCTTACGAATGATTAGTCCATTGTGGTCATTCGAGCTCTTATAGGATTTTCTTACAAGCAAACAACTCTATTAATCATTTCTGCTGTCAAACAGAGAGGATGTTCTCATGAGAACTTGCTGCTGCACTGTGAGATAAAGGCAAGGCCACGCAGGTGCGTAATCGCTGGTACCGAGTGGGAGCTTGCCCGCAGGCTCCTCGGTTATCATCACCCAGCTGCGCCTGCCCTGCGCCGAGGGAGAGGTACAGCTCGGCACGGGCCTGAGGGCGATGCTGTACGTGCAGCACAGCACAGACCTGCGTCTCCATAGGTTCACTGTTACATGGATCACTAATCCTCGATGTGCAATGCTCTTCCAGCTAGGATTGGTGCAGGAGCCCATGAAAGTAGTTTGAGATCTCCATCAGTTTGGATACATTTTGAAAAAGCCTCATGTTAAGAGCAGTTGTTCTCTGTAGAAGGGGATGTAGGATATTAGTATGGAGTGTGCTGCTCCTGCTGATAAAGTAGCAGTCTGTAAGGAGTCCTTACGCTGGCATTTTGACAGTGCAGATGGATGGATGGATCAATCAAAGTTTTATTATTTAACAGAAAGGGATTGATTGTACAGGGATGGACTGAATGAAAATCAGTCAGCAAATTTTAATGTTCAAAACCTTAGTTGGAGCTCAGCTGGAACATGATTGATACCTGTCATGAAGGACACTTTGGCCTACCAGGCTGCATCCGGCTTCAAATTGAAAGAACCACTGAGATTTATGTGTTATGCACAATATCTTCTGGAGATTCTTAGTTACAAGGCATCCTTTGATAACGATTGCTGTAGTCTGACTACTAATTCCACTAAAGTCTATTATAAACTTCAGAACAATACTGAAGTTTATTGAAATTCTCCACTGGCTACATGAAAATTGTCTTCATTTATCAACAGCAAAAACATCTCTGTCTTTTAATTTTTTCCTCCATGGGTATTCCTCATTTAATGTCATTGCCATTTCAGTAGTTGCTTTGTAAAAGTTAATTTCTCTAATGAGTGGAGCTGTAGCAAAGAGTGACTTGTGTAGTGTTAGGGCTAATTTAAAGCTCCACTGAGACTGTCAGGGGTCAAGTCACAGGCCTCACTGCAGAGCAGACCTCTTTCTGCACTACTCTTATGTCCCTCACCTCCTTCTGTCCCACAGGACCTCGGGATGCTAGCAATGACTTACACAAAGCTCTTCTGCAAACATAGCAAGCAAGCTAATGTCTTTACAAAGTCGGAGAAATAAACAAGGAAAACCAAGCAAAACTTTTCATGGGAAGTTCATGAATCATGCTTACTCCATATAGCAACATTCAAAGCCATTCCTTTCTGAGGACAGCAAACATAACCTCTTATGTCATCAGCACTATGCTCTAAGAAGCATCTTTTTGACTGTTTTGCTACCCTTGAAGTAAACGTGACAGAAATTGTCATTCCCCTTGTCAGTCAGAAGGACCATCTGGCACTACATTAGAGCAGTCTTCTATTAAATTCACCAGCACACTAATTATAGGATGACTAGTGAATGGTTAAACTGCCAGATGCTATGAAGATATATCACTGTCTTTTTAGGTGGTTAGGCAAACGTTTAATTAAACCTGCAGCTGCTGTGTCTGCTTTACCTATGAACATATCTCAATTGCATTCACCTGTGGGAAAGATGGAGCTGTTGCTGTCTTTCAAGAAGAAAAGCAGCTTAAACGCAACTTTGCTGAAACATACAGCATGTGTACATGTGATTTAATTATGCGTGCCGGTAATTTAATCTAAACCAGTTATAGACTCTTCCACTTCAGTTCTGTGGGTTGTTCTCCCTGATCCCTGAATAATCTTTAGTGCTCTTGCAAACTTTGAAAGCTGAGTTGTTTTAAAGGCTTCAGCAAAGCCCCATTAGAAATGGCAATATACAGCCACAGTTAACAACGTCTAGCAGATGATCCTGCTACTGCTTCTGATTTTGAAATCCATGTATATGTGGAAACAGTCTACAGCCTTTCACTTTTCCCCATTCTAAGGAGTCTTTCATTCAGAAAACACTGAAGAGGGTAAGTGACGTTCCAAGAGGACACAATAAGCAATATAGGTCCAAGAGTGTTTAGCATTCCCATGGGACCACTTATTTACCAAAAAGCTGAAAGATAGAATCCCACAGTTCTCCCCATTTGGGATGTGGCCTTGGCCAAAGCCTGCAGAGGATGATTTTCAAAGAGAGTGTAAGTAAGTCCTTCAAATTTGAAGGGGTTTGTACTTTACTTGGTATTGTATAATGTAGACATCAGATCTGGAAAAATGGGATATAGGGATCTAGCTGAAGTCTACCTTCCATGCAGTCAAGTTTTCATTGACCTTCCCTTTTTAGTACTGGGCCCATAGTCTGCCTGGGCTCTTCTTAGAATCCACCCCAAGGCATGGCCACTGAGGTGACCAAAGGTGCAGGTGGGCAACAAGACCAGATTCAGCCATGGAGCTCGAGACTTGTGAGTCAATAGTTTTTTTGGATGGGCAGCATCCTTGCCTGGATATGGCCTGTTGCTCTGTTGTTTGCATAAGGTGCTTCACGCAACTGAAATGGCCTAAATTGTGTTGAATTTTGCAAAGAGTCCTTAGCATGGTTTCAGCCTGGGCCCACAAGCACTTTTCCAGACAATTAATGGCCACAGGAATTACTACATGTCAAAGAACAGTGCCAATGTTCTGGACATGACTGGACATGACCGGACATGACTGGACATGACCATGCATTTCAGAGGGTAAAGGAATTTAACAGTATGAGCGTAGATAATTTTTTGCCAGTTGACCATTTTGCCACATCACTGTCAAGAGTAGAAAGAAACAGGATCCTGGGAGGTTATTTAGGAGATATGAGGGACATGGGCTTTAGGATAAAAAGTGAGAGTTTAGAGCTTCTACAGAGGAAGTCATAGTTTAAATAATTTCACAGGTTTTTTAAGCCTGCTTTATTTATAATTTCTTCTTCCTTTGCTAACATCCTTTTTAGACAGTTTTGATCATGTGTATCTCATTAGGCACATAAGGTCTTACCTCTTGGGCACAAACACTAACAATGTGATCATGTGATTGGTGACCTCAGGGTTAGATGCTGGTAACATGCCTTATGCAGCTTAACCGCTGAAATCCAGGAAGAATATTTGGAAGTATGTGGTGGATTGGCCCTGGATGAGTGCCAGGTGCCCACCAAAGCTGCTCGGTCACTCCCCTCCTCAACTGGACAGGGGAGAGAAAATAGAATGAAAGGCTCATAGGTTGAGGTAAGGACAGGGAGATCATGACTTGTGGAAAAATAATTTAATTTATTACCAGTCAAATCAGAATAGGATAATGAGAAAATAAAACCAAACCTCAAAAACACCTTCCCCCTTCCCTTCCCTTCTTCCCAGGCTTAACTTTACTTCTGAATTTCTCTACCTCCCTCCTTGCAGCGGCACAAGGGGATGGGGGAATGGGGGTTGCAGTCAATTCACAGAATCACAGAATCACAGAACAGTAGAGTTGGAAGGGACCTCTGGAGATCATCTAATCCAACCCCCCTGCCACAGCAGGGCCACCCAGAGCAGGTTACACAGGAAGGCATCCAGGTGGGTTTTGAATGTCTCTAGAGACAGAGATTCCACCACCTCTCTGGGCAGCCTGTTCCAGTGCTCTGCCACCCTCAGAGCAAAGAAGTTCCTCATCCTGTTTAGATGGAACTTCCTGAGCTCAAGTTTATTTCCATTCCCTCTTGTCTTCTCACTGGGCACCACAGAAAAAAGACTGGTCCCATCTTCCTGACATCCATCCTTTAAGTGTTTATAAATTTAAATATTTATAAATGTGGATGAGATCCTCCCTCTCAGTCTTCTCCAGACTAAATGAAGCCAAGTCCCTTAGCCTTTCCTCATAAGGGAGATGTTCCAGTCCTGTAATCATCTTAGTGGCCCTTCTCTGCACCCTCTCCAGCAGCTCCCTGTCTCTCTTGAACCAGGAAGCCCAGAACTGGACACAGTACTGCAGATGTGGTCTCACCAGGACAGAGTAGAGGGGGAGAAGAACCTCCCTTGACCTGCTGGCCACACCCTTCTTGTGGCACCCCAGGATGCCATTGGCCTTCTTGGCCACAAGGGCACATTGCCGGCTCATGGTCATCCTGTTGTCCTCCAGGACTCCCAGGTCTCTTTCCACAGAGCTGCTTTCCAGCAGGTCAGCCTCTAACCTGTACTGGTACATGGGGTTATTCCTCCCCAGATGCAGCACGCTACAGCTGCCCATGTTGAATTTCATCATGTTTTTCTCCGCCCAACTCTCCAGCCTGTCCAGGTCATGCTGAATGGCAGCACAGCCTTCTGGTGTGTCAGCCACCACTCCCAGTTTTGTATCATCAGCAAACTTGCTGAGGATGCACTCTATCCCTTCCTCCAGGTCATTGATGAGTATATTGAACAGGACTGGACCCAGTACTGGCCCCTGGGGAACACCACATGTCACCGATCTCCAGCCAGACTCTGTGCCATTAATCACAATATCCTGTAGCATATTTACATTGGAATGTATGGAAAATGCTAGCCTATGGGTAAATCCTTCTAACTCAACTGTTGCCAATGTTACTGTGCAGACTCTAGAAGAGTGAAATTTCAATATATTTGAAAAAGTCTGGACTGAATGTGAGTTTACTTCTTTGTTAAAATGAACTGTTAAAAGGGAGGGCATATCTATGCAGATTTTAAAACAATACAAAAGCAGCAATCAAATCAAAGTCATAGTAGAACAGAACCTGAAGGGACCAGATGAGCCACTGATTCTTTCACAACCAACAGTCCACCATGATAAGGGTGACTGCCATGTTCAGATTAGCAACGTAAAATGTAGATGTCTAATCTAAACTACTCACCTAGGCCCTGCTTAGAATTTAAGGAAAGGGACAGGTAAGTCCCTGGGAAATTCATTTCACCTTGATCTAAACCAGGTATGATGGCTTGCGCTTTAAACATGCTTCTCTCTGCACAGATTACAGAGGATCCCTCTGCAACTGCTTTAGATTGGCTGTTTAACATGCAGAGAAATGAAGATAAGGAAATTAATCTGAAGATTATTATTTTGTTCCGATAAGAATCTGAAATCATGGGAGCAAATTATTGATTACTGAAAACATAATGCGAGTGTCCGTGGCAAAATCCTAGTCCCTAATGCCCCATTTAAGTAACATGCCAGTGCATATATCTCACTTCAAATAATGTTTTATGCATGTTCAAGTGCTTTTCTAGTCAGCTGAGCATAGGCACTCCTCTTGCCAGCATGTTCAGTAATAAAATCATATTTTCTTTCCAGCCTTCTTCCTGTAGCCATTCCCAGTTTCACTGTTAATGTAAAGATATTAACAGTTACCATGGGCATCTCCTGGGCTTTTTTTGGTTTCACAGTGAAAAGTTAAAGCAATTCTTTCCGATTTTCCAAAGCAGCAATGAGCCATGTAAGAGAATCTGTTGCCCACTGTGCAAACACATGGAAATAGTGCTAATTACAGCCTTTCACCCCAGTTAGCTATGACACAGATTCGGTGACAGTTATTCTTGAGCATCACACTAAATTATTGCTTTTACAGTATTCAGGAAACAAGAGCTCTTTCAGAATAAGGAGTACTAGAAATCTTTACAAGTTCCTTTCCAGGTTTGTCTAGTTCATAATATCAACTTTTATGTATTACATAATTTGCAGCAATAAAATTTAACTTCTGATTTTACCAAAACAAGGTATTTTATCCCTTATCTTATAAATTTAGTTGAAATATATGCTGTATTGTCATTCTGAGCTGACTGGCTAGTTTGTCTTGAAAAATAAATGAGAAATATGAAAAATAGGAATTGCTGTTTAAGGTGGATGTCACTACAGCTGATAATTTGGTTCTTTTCTTTTCTTTTCAATTGAAACCTTAAACCAGCATAGCAGTCTTGTGACTGGGTAAGTAAATTGCCCAAATATCAGAAAATTGCTTCCGTTTTCTCAGTGAAGGGCACTTTGACTATCCTTGGGAACAATGAAACTCCCAATTGATAGAAAAGCCAAAAAAAAAAGTATTAAAAAATAAACCATAGCATTCTTTCAATTTCCAGCTCTTAACATTTTTAAAAAGCAGCTTTTGCAGTGGATTTGGTAGAGAAATGAAGTGGTAAAAGACTCTGACCTGATGCACTAATGAATGCTGTCACTATATTAAGAAAATATGACTTCTAAAAGCTACTGACTTCTTTCTTACCTGTAAGATCGCTGAGAGGTACATGTGCCGCTCATCATTAGCTTTGTGGTAAGCCTACAGTTAAAATAAGGGATACAGGTTACCATTAAGCAAAATATTTTAAAAGTTGAATCATAATGGAAAAAAAAAAACAAACAGTAGAGCTTTTTATCAGTGGCATATTTTGTGCAACTATTCTATGCTGTGTTCCACACCCATTGTCTGTCAGACAACGTAATGGCTTTTATAGATTAGAAGCACATACTGATTACAAACCTTTGCTTCTTGTTCCAGTCTAAGCCCATACTCTTTCAGCTGATTCTGGAGACTTTTCTTCTCTTCTTCCAGTTGTTTAAGAATCTCCTTTAAGGCACCCTGTGGTTATAGTAAATAAAACATTTTTTTACAAATATTTCCATTCCATGTAAAGATGTCATCACCATAGTCCTTATTCTTCATGGATTATGACGATTGTCATTCTGTTTGCTTCTTGAGCACTTTTTGTTCACATGGTGCTGGCTGGCACACTGCAGAGGCAAAAGCAACTAAGCATATGCTACAATTATCAATTATACACTACACATTTCCACTGTGTTAAAACTACATAGTTACGGTTTTCCACACTGCTGCTCCTTCATAGATTAGAAAAGTCACCTTGTGGTGACTAGCCAGAATTGCTCTGTACATCTAACTGATCACAGAATCACAGAAGGGTAGGGATTGGAAGGGACCTCTGGAGATCATCTAGTCCAACCCCCCTGCCAGAGCAGGTTCACCTAGGGCAGGTTACACCGGATGCCTTCCTGTGTTTAAAAGTCTCCAGAGAAGGAGAATCCACAACCTCTCTGGACAGCCTGTTCCAGGACTCTGTCACCCTCACAGTAAAGATTTTCCTGATGTTGAGGTGGAACTTCCTGTGCCCCAGTTTGTGCCCATTGCCTCTTGTCCTGTCACTGGGCACCACTGAAAAGAGACTGGCCCCATCCTCTTGACACCCATCTTGTAGATTTTTATAAACTTTGATCAGATCCCACCTCAGCCTTTTCCTCTCCAGACTAAACAGCCCCAGGTCTCTCAGCATTTCCTTGTAAGAGAGATGCTCCAGTCCCTTACTCATCCTTGTAGCCCTCCACTGGACTCTCTCCACTAGTTCCCTGTCTCTCTTGACCTGCGGGGCCCAGAACTGGACACAATACTTCAGATGTGGCCTCACCACGGCAGAGTAGAGGGAAGGAGAACCTCCCTTGACCTGCTGGACATACTCTTCTTAATGCACCCCAGAATGATGGCTCCTTTTCAGTAGAAGGAAGATTTCAGATCTCACCTGCACATCCATTTTCAAACCACTTTCTGAGAGACCTGCAGGACTGGCTGAAGAGGCACATGAGAAGTCTTGGCTGGAAAGCAGTACTGTCTCAGTGTGTGTAGCCATCTACTTTGTCTACAGTTGGAATGAGCTAGAGTAACAGTGGTAGAGTCCATTTTCAGTTACTGACACTGGCCAGTTCTTTGCTTGCTGTGTAGTGGAAGCAGAATGCACACCCAAGCACTCCATCCTCTGTTTCTAACACAGGAAACTGCTTCTTATAATCCCTTTCATAAACTGTTCCCCTCCATCTCGTAGAGACATTTTCATTGGCAAGCTCTAGTCATAGAGGGCTTTTTAAATTCCTTGTCTTAAATTATTCTAGGTTAGTTTTTACTTGTTTATTCTTGTATTGAAATGATTTTTAAGATAACTATTCTTCCTCCCTGGTGTTTTCCCCCAGCACTTATAAACAGAAGAGAGGAACATCTTTTTTTCAACATCCATTTTACCAGGATAAATAAGCAGAGCTTTTAAAAATAGTCTTTTACACAGCAGGTTGTCGTTTCATCTAATCATCATAGTAATTCTTGCATACCAGGCTACAGCTCAACCTTCTTACAGCTGGGGAACAGAACTTTACTAGAGGATACATGTCAAGGTTTAGGGTCAGGCAGTCCTACTCCAGAAGCCATCTCACTGCCTTGAACAATGTCAGTAATGCTTCTTTAGCTATATAGAGAAATTTTAGGATTGCATTGTCCTTTTTCACAGCTGCATGGTGATGGCTCACAGTCAACAAGGGATCAGCTAGACTACCCAGATTCTTCTCTGCAGCTGTGTCCAGGTGATCAGCTTTCAATTAATAACAGAATTTGCTTACTATTTCCTAAATGCTTTGGTCTACATTATTAAATTTTAATCTCATTTTTAATGATCGAGTCTTCAGTGTCACTCTTTTTCTAAATGACATCCAGATCCCTATTTTATTACATAATTAGTATCAGGAGATAAATCTCACAATCTAGTTCTACTTTGCATATTAAGGTCATGCATTAAATGTTAAGATTAGTCCTAAACCTGGTCCTGGAAGAACTCTGCTTGTACTCTCTCAGCAGCCTCCTTCACTAGTCACTGCTATCATGTTCCGTTTGCCAGCTCTTTTACTCCTTCAACAAATCTACTAATTAAAACCTCTATTAAAACCACTTGCTATCAGATGGGTGATGTAGCAAGCCAGTTATTCCAGAATCCTAAAGTACAGATTACCCCTTTCCCTCAATTTAAGCATGTCCAGCTCCTTGAGTTTTGGTTGTCGCTTCCTCTTCCAAGCACTTGCTGACATTGTCCTGCATTTTATTGCTTCTACCTTTACAGAAAGCCTAGGCAATATATATGTGTGTTTAATTTAAAATGAATGAATTCATGGTCTCTTGATCTGACAGGTTTTTTGACTGGCTTTTCCGCAATGTTCTAGATTTACAAAATCTAAACCAACATTCCTCCTTTTTATCCAGCATTTTCTGATAAAACATGTTAACTACCACATCCACGGAGATCTGTGCCTCATTATTTCTAGGACTTGGTTTTTAATCTTTATTTACAAGCGTCACTTAAGATACAATTTCTGGAAGTAATCTAATAATCATAGAATCACAGAATGGTTTGGGTGGAAAAAAGGTATTATATCCAAATTCATCCATCCAACTTTTACATTTATATTTGATTGTATGGAAGGGATTCCGTCTGAGGTGGGAATATCTACATTTATGTGCCCATATTTGAACTCGTCTCCTATGAAGAGTCATACTCAATACAATCAATGATGCGCCGTGATTCATTTAGCTGAGCATCTAAAGAGCTCAACTCAGTTGCCATCTGAGATGCCCTAGAGTGTCCAAGACATTCACGTGTGGCAGATATGACACCTGGGTTACAGGAGACACATCTCCTCCTCCAGCAGCAGTGGGCTACTCTACACTGAAACATCTGCAGTGTCTTTACACAACTACTCCACTGAAAATGCCTACTTAGATAAATCTGGATACAACTCTATATTCAGCTGACTGTATTAATGAGCCCTGTGCTGCCTGTAGTAGGAATTTAAGATCTAGCCCAGAGGTAGACATCTACATATAAAAAAGAAAATATTGGTATCCTACTATTTCAGTGAGTCATATCATTTCAATATATATTTCAATGTTATTTCCCAGTACTATTGCAATTAAAATTTGTTTTCATATTCATCCTCAAGATTAATTAATCCAAACAGATGATGAAGAAAGAACAAACAACATTACTGTAAAAGTCTCTCTCACATCTGCTACATACCACATCTATCTCTGTTTTGATCTTTCCTGCCATGTGCATACCTTTAATACTTGTTATCCCATCATGTTTTCATTATTAACGTTACTAGTTACTAGCCAGGTTCTTCTACTTGTCTGCTTATGCCCACTGGGTAAAATCAGTATCTGATTCAGAATTTTTGCTTCTTTTTATTTCTAACTCAAGCATCTCCCTAGTCAGAATAGCTGAATCCTTTCACTTTCTGTACTGACTACCCAATCATTGCCTTAATAATGTTATTTCTTCTCATGACCTTAATGCTCTACTATGCCTTTATTTACCAGATTTTCCTAATAAACATGGAAAGGAAGAGAATAGGACTCTCTCCAAGTATTTCCCCTTCTTTTTTCATGGAAATTTTTCCCTATTAATCATGCCAACCTCAGATCTAGAAGGCTAGTATCCATGTATGGTCTATTTCTCAGAGAGTTTATGAATGCTTCTTAATAGTAAAAAAAATCCTAAATCTAATTTAAGCCTTATGGGATCAATACTGGGTCTGGTCCTGTCTAACATCTTCATGAATGATGTGGATGGTGGGGTAGATTGTCCTCTCTGGAAGGCTACAGACGACACCAAACTGGGAGGAGTAGCTGATACGCCAGAGGGTCATGCTGCCATCCAGAGGGACCTCAATAAGCTGGAGAAATGGTCTGACAGAAACCTCATCAAGTTGAACAAGGAGAAGCACAAAAAACTGCATGTGAGGAGAAACAACCCCAGGAACTGATATATGCTGGGGGCTGCCCAGCTGGAAAGCTTCATGGTAGAAAGGGACTTGGGGGTTCTGGTGGACAACAAGTTGAACGTGAGCCAGCAATGTGCTGGGCTGCATTAGGCAAAGCATTGCCAGCAGGTCAAGGGAGGTGATCTTTCCCTTCTACTTAGTACTGGTGAGGCCACATCTGGGGTGCTCTGTGCAGTTCTGGGCTTCTCAATACAAGAGAGACATCGACAGACATGGACATACTGGAGAGAGTTCAATGAAGGGCCGCAAGGATGATGAAGGGATAGGATCACCTCTCCCATGAGAAAAGGTTGAGAGATGTAGGACTGTTCAGCCTAGGGAGAAGGCTGAGTGGGAAACCTATTGATGTGTATAACTACCTGGAGGGAGGGTGCAAAGAGGATGAAGCCAGGCAGTCTTCAGTGGTGCCCAGTGACAGGACATGAGGCAATGGGCACAAGCTGAAACACAGGAAATTCCCTCTGAACATCAGGAAACACTTTTTTACTGTCAGAGTGACTGAGCATTGGACTAGGTTGCCCAGGGAGGTTGTGGAGTCTCCCTCCTTGAGATATTGAATAAACATCTGGATATGATCTCGGGCAACTGGCTCTCGGTGGCCCTGCTAGAGCAGGGTGGTAGGACAAAACAACCTTCAGACGTCCCTTCTAACCTCAACAGTTTTGTGATTCTGTGACATTCATTTTATTGTTATAACTGTGCCTTCCATCCCTCCATGATGGAGGTCATCTGACCTTGGTCAGACCAGTTCAGCTTCCACTTTTTGGGACAACATTCCAGCCTAGCACACTCTTCTTGATTGTGGAACATTAACTGTTGATAATTACAAGGGTATTGCCAGGGTATGCAGAGATGCAGTCAGGAAAGCAAAAGCCCAGCTTGAACTGAAATTGGCCAGAGATGTCAAAACTTCAAGAAAGGGTTCTTCAGATATGTTAACAAAAAGCAGAAACAGGAGAGTACTGGCCCACTATTAAACAGGAGAGGTGAACTAGTCACCAACAGCACTGAAAAGGCAGAGGTTCTCAACACCTCTCCACCTCTGTCTTTACCAGCGGTCTCAGGTCCTAGGCCATGGGAACGAAAATCCAGACTGATGCAGACACAGACCCGCTGTCAGTGAAGAAATAGTTGGTGTGTCAACTCCTACAGGAGCTTGACCCATACAAATCAATGGGCCTGGATGCCATCCACTCAAGGACATTAAGAGAGCTGGCTGATGTCATTGCCAGGCCGCTCTCCATAATCTTCAAGAAGTCATGGAGATCAGCAGATGTGCCTAAGACTGGAAGAGAGCTAATGTCACTACTACCCGCAAGAAGGATCCCAAGGAGGACCCAAGTAACTATAGACCCATTAGCATCGTGTCAATCCCTGGGAAAGTCATGGAGCAAATCCTCCTGGGAACCATCACAAGTAAACTGAAGCACATAATTGGGAAAAACCAACATAGATTCACCAGGGGCAAATTGTGCTTAACAAACCTGATTGCCTTCTACAACAAGGTGACTCGCTTGGTCAACACAGGGCGAGCGGTGGACACAGTAGACCTGGACTTTTCCAAGGCTTTCAACATGGTCCCCCACCGCCTCCTCCTTGAAAAAACTGACATGTTATGAGCTAGACAAGTGGTCTGTGCTGTGGGTGGGCAACTGGCTGACAGGCTGAACCCAGCAGGTGGTGCTAAATGGTTCCTTTTCAAAATGGCAACCGGTCCTAAGCTGGGTCCCCCAGGGATCAGTGTTGGGCCCAGTGCTGCTTAGAATCTTCATAAGTGACTTGGATGCTGGAATTAACAGCACCCTGATAAAGTTTGCAGATGACACAAAAATGAGTGGGGTAGTTGACACTCCAGAGGGGAGAGCCACCCTCCAGGAAGGTCTGGGCAGGCTGGAGGAGTGGGCTAGCAGAAACCTTATGAAGTTCTATGGGGACAAGTGTAGGGCCTTGCACCTAGGAACACATAACCCAGGAATACAGCTTAGGCTGGGATCCACCTGGCTGGACAGCAGCCCTATGGAGAGGGACCTGGGGGTCTTGGTGGACAGCAGGCTCAACATGAATGATCAGTGCACTGCAGTGGTGAAGAAGGTTGGCAGAATGCTGGGTTGCATTAAGAGGGGCATCATCAGCAGAGATAAAGAAGTCATTCTCCCACTTTACTCAGCACTGGTCAGGCCACACCTCAAGTACTGCATTCAGTTGTGGTCTCTGCTATACACAAAAGATGTGGAAAAGCTGGACGGGGTCCAGAGAAGGGCCACAAGGATGATCAGGGGACTGGAAGACCTACTGTATGAAGAAAGGCTGAGAAAAATGGGTCTGTTCAGCCTTGAGAAGAGAAGGCTTAGGGGAGAACTTATTGCAATATACCAGTACTTGAAGGGTGGCTCCCAAGAGGAGGGGAGTCCCTTTTTACAAGGAGTCACATGTAAAATAGAAGGGGTAATGGCTGCAAGTTGCTCCTGGAGAGATTCCAATTGGAGTCCAGAGGAAGATTCTTCACAATGAGAACAATTAAATATTGGAATAGACACCCAAGAGAAGTGGAGGATTCCCCAACATTGGACAGTTTTAAGACTCAGCTCGACAGGGTGCTAATTTTTTTTTTTTTTGCCTTGAAAGGTTGGACCAGATGGCCCCTGAAGTCCTTTCCAACCTGGCACTCTATGATTATTCAGTCTCTTCCAGAGTGAACTTGAAAATGACATTTCTCATTACACGAAAAATTATGTTATCCTTATAACAGCATTTTCATCTCAGGTCCATAACTTATATCTTTGACTTTGGACATCATCAAGCCATTCTATTTTCTGGATTTGTAAAGTGATAGACCTACCAATGGTTTCTAACAGATAGCCACCAAACATATACATCCGCCTGTTTGAAATCTTCAATCTTTTCCTTTCTAGTACACACAGACTGTTGCACCTTTTATTCTTTCTCATATTTTTCTGTACAATACATTACTTATTTGGCTCCATTTTACATATTTTTTTTTCACAATAAACATTTCTGACTGTTACAGAGATTTCCCTAGGAATGATTTCCACTAAAGTCAAGGAGCCTGGCAAAAGACACAGTACTTTTAAAACATGTTGCCAAGAGAGAATAACCCCTCACATTGTTAAAAAAAAAAAAAAAAAAAAAAAAGGCGATGTTAAAGAAGAGCTGTACCTTTCAAGACCGTGTCACACATGACTGAACTGTTATTAACTTTAATCTGTTATAACAGACACACTGGAGACATGAAAAGAATTGGGGGTTTTTGTTTTTTTGTTAATTAAAGCAGAAGTACCTTCAATGCAGATGAAATCTTTGTCCTAATACAGAAGGCTCCTACAGTTAATACATTCAACATTGGCCAATTCAAGGGAAAAAAAGTAAGCTGCAGATTAAAGAGAAGCTCTGGCTAAATTCCACCAGCGTCGTGTGCTATTTCATTACAACATCAGTGTCTGTACAGTATTGAACCAGACTGACAGAGAAGGCCTCAGCACTGTCAAGCCAGGATTTTTTTTTCTTGCCTTCTTGACCCGACTGCAGATTAAAGATTATAACCATGTCACAGCATATTTTGTACAACATATTTTGTACCAACTACAACATATTTTGTACCACCACAGTAAGCTTAAATACAGTAAATACAGAAGTTCATGCTGCTCTCCAGATTTGTTCTATGTAAATCCACAGCCCACGATTTATTTCCTCACTAGACTGTCCATCAGTGTTAGATAAGTCAACACGACTTGGTGTTGCAGTTGTTACTCACAACTGAGCAATTTGGTGTCTCCTCAGTGATGGTACTTGTCTAATTTCTTTGAGTTCCTGCACCTACAAAGTAAACTACTTTCAGATCTATTTTCATTTAATCTTTTCAGAAGCACTGTCTATTTTTTGCTGCCAATGCAGCTGGTCCAGTGCAGATGCCTGGGCATCCATTCAACTCTGGAACAAGAATGATATCCGACCACAAGCGAACAAACAGTGCACTACACAGCTTCTGATGAGCAAGCAGACGGAAATAGGTTGATAACGTGACTGAACTATACAGTTACCATCCCTACAGTAACGGCCTCATAATTTGTAAAGTACCTACACTTACAATTCTCCTGTGAAATAGGAAAGTTATAAATTACTCCTAATTTATGGCTTTGGAAGTGAAGCCCCAAATCAAAAAGGGACTAGAGTCTAAATTGCACTTCAGGTAGAATTTATTATCCTAATGCTAATAAACCAATTTATGCAATGTCTTACATTCTTCATATTTAGTTTTGTCATATCACTTAGGTAGGCATCCAGGCTGTTGCTGTTGTGGTTGCCCGTAAGCACAAGCTTAATTAAGCTGCTCAGTTTGCTCCTGAAAGCCTTCACGGAGTCTCAAAGAAAAGCTGCCTTGTGATCATCACCCTAACGGGTCACAACCTGAGAAGCATGCTCCACCCATTTTACATTAGGAGGGAATCCTCTTCTAACAGCCTCAAAATTAACCTGCAAAGAAATGAGATGAGTTACACATTAGTCCTCTGCCACCCTAAGAGCTTGAATTCATGGCATCTCATACCCTGAGAGTGCCCTTGCCACCATTCTTAACTAGTGCTGAGATAATTTTTGAAGCTAGGCTATTAATCAGTCAAAAATGCAAAATTTATATGGATAAGGAAGGAACAAGTGAGAGAGGCTGCAAGGTCATGTCTACTTCTGGAAAGGAGGCAGGATTTAAGACATGGTCCTTAGGCATTTCTTACCAACTTCCCACTGGCTTTCCATCTCTATGATGTACTCTGTTGTGAAAAGCTGCCTTGTTCCCGGCTAATACCCAGGAAACTTAGGTAGCTAACTCAGCCTTCTGACTTCTGTTCCTGCGTCCACACACCTTATTAATGATGCAGAGCTTAATGTGTATGTCAATACTGAAGTTCTTAAGGGAGTCTAGTGACAACAGATGTTCCTACTCAACTAAAAGACCTCTCCGAGTCCCCAAGCACTACAAAATGCAATTTCAAAAACAGACACAAGAAAATTTTAAATGGGAAAATTTCAAGGAGGTTCTAGAGACACACTTTAGCCAAGACTGGTTGTAAGTTACCTCCCACCCCTGCTTTCAAGGCAGTGATTGAAGAACTAGCTGAGACCTTATATATCTGAAGTCTTTAGCTGCTGCACAACAACACAAATCAAAAAGTGAGAAACATCAGCAAATAAGGGTAGGATTTGCATCTCCTGAATTCTGTGGGAAGCAAGCAGAAAGAAACCTCACTGAAACAGATTCAATTCTTGATGCTCGTGGTTGTATGATCAGCTTAGTACTTAACACAGTAAAACAACCCAAAACCTAAAGCTTGCAGAAAACAGAGCTCAAACCATACAGTGAAGACAGGCTTGTAGCAGAGTTCTTGGGGCACAGAATAGCCTCAAAACAAAGCAAGGACCAGTGAGAGCTCAAGAAAACCAGGAACCTCCCAGCTATCCAGCACTCCCCCAGAAGGAGAAATTGCCAACAAAACTCCAGGATGAACCAGTAAGATAAATTCTGAAAAAGCTTTTTAGAACTGGTTTAATAGGATATTCTTTTTTTTTTTTTTTAAAGTTAGATTTATTACAGGTTCTTCTAGTAAGCCTTGAATAGCTGGACAATATATTCCTGAAAAAGAGACATAAGCTGACTAAGAGATTTAACCTGAATTTAAGATCCTTAGTTTTCAATAAGTCGTCCATGTCAAACCATTCCGAGCAAGCTGGGAAGCTAAAAGACACACTGAGATTTTAAATGAATACTTTCTTTATGTAACGGAATTTTGCAGAGCTTAGCAAGATTCACTCTCAGAGCAATGATACATTAAGACTTGTGTCCAGCAGTGACCAAAGCCCAGAGTTTCACAGAGGGAACACCAATTCTCCAGTTCTTTTAGTCATACAATTTTCTTTTCATTCAATTGAAGTTACATATTTGGCTTAATATGTGCCAGGAAAAGAAATTATACAGAATGATACTGCAGCTGAATTTTAAGGCCACCCACGTAAGTTGCTCTCATTCTGGAATCTTCCTTGCCATGCTACCAGTGGCAACAGAGGTGACAATTTCTATCAGTCATTTCACAACAGACAAGGTGACAAATCCATGACATCATCAAGAGGCTCAAACTTGCTTTTCTCAGAGCCCAGCTCATGCAGACTATTGATCCTTATGGCGATTTGCTTCAGCTCTAATCCTCTTTAACTTTTCTCCATGAGTTAGAACAGTAGCAATATATCTGTCAGTCATGTAGGAAAAAAAAAAAACAAAACAAGAAGCCTTTGCAATCCATTCCACTTGACATTTTAAATCAAATAAAGCTCTGTTTAGAAAATAAGACTCCCTTCCCTCCAACACTAGGAGCTGATGTTCATCAGCTGATTGAGCTGAATCTTTTAACATCTCATTGTAAACTCAAGAGCAAAAAACAATTCTACATCTTTAGTTTTACTCTAATGGAATTGATATTAAGCTGATATGAATACATGCACTAGTCATATATTACTGAAAAGATTATACATAAATACTATTTAGCATAGCGTATTTCTACATACAATATACACTAGATATATGTGCACTAGATCCTACCAGGGCTTCAGCGCAGATGAAGCAAGCTCCCAGTACTTGTCTAAATGCCAAGTGCCCCCTTGTGGTTGGCATCATCTTTATACTGGAAACCAGACTGAGAGTTGAACTGCATGAACAGTGTGTCCCGTTCACACCTGACATTGGCAATGGCCAGCGTAAAGAAAGCAGCCTGAAGACTTGCTGTAAAGTTCTGGCTCCTTCAGTGTAATAGGTGTGGGACTCTGCTGCCCTACGTCCTTATATCAATAGTCTCCACAGCATTGCTCATAGACGTTATCTGCTGACTTGGTAAGAAGGAAGTTAAAATGGAGACAGCCATTGCTGTGGTTTAGATTGATAGAAGAACTTGTTCCTGAAAATGAAACGTTTCACTTAGTGGATCTCCTGGTAGGCCTGAAAAAGGTTGAAGATTGCTTCCTTATACATTTCCTTTGGATGATATCCCAGAGTACCAGGCAATTGCTACAGAATTCTGGAGAACATCCAGATAATAACGTCACTTGACTGCAAGATTTTTCCCTGATTGTTTTCTTTGAAATACAAAGTGTATTCTGCCTCTGTGAATACCACAAAGTGATTTGAATAAAACCGTCTGCTGGTTTGTGCAAGGCCACCAGGAGGAACAACTAATACCAACATGACAAGAAAGGAAAAAATACAAATCAAAAAGGTTTCTTGGAGGCATCCAAAATACTTGTCTGATGTCAGATGAAAGGAGTAAGAAGGGGAAGTCTGTGGGGAGGCAGGATACTGTAAGGGCAGTCAGACCAGACTACAGAACTTTCTCCAAAATACTTCCAAGTTTCACAGATAGGATACCAGACTTCTTCTTCCCATAGAGCTACTGGTGACTTAATCTGGCAGGAGCAACAAGGTTCATTTAATGGTGACTTGCTAGGGGAACTGTCAACATTCCCTCTGACATTATAAAGTGCTGATGGTCCCTATAGGCAGTTATCAACACCTACTGAAATACAAAGCCTTCACTGTGTGTTTTCATAAACCCAAGATTCCCCTCCTGTCATGTTGCCAATGCCTTCTCCAGTGTGACGCTGCCACACATTCTGCTTACGGTTTAAAACTGACAGCAAAAAGCCGGAGGTGGTTTTGTGAAGGTCTCAGTTCTGTGGTCACTGTGCTCTCAGAAATGCAGCTTTGCAAAGCAGGTATCTCGCCCTTAATGTCAGAATTTTCTCAGCTACGGTGCTGGACATTCCTGAAAATGGTGATTTATCACAGAAACCTCGGCTCCTTGGCTAATCTTAACTAGAGCGTTGCTAAGGCAATGCTATCAGGAGTGTGCTCTTCTGAACTGATTTTGCAGTATGCTTTTCAGTATTTGCATACTAAAGCCACTATCCAGGGATCCTTTCTTGCAGAAATGGTGAGAGAGAAAGGAATAATTTTCCTTCTGCTTAATGGGAAATTATGTTTATCAGGGAGTATGTATTTCACCAAAACTCATTTAACGAGAAAATGCAAACAAATGAATGCAACATGTTTAAGAGAGGCAAGAAAAATTCCCATCATGTTATACTTTAGAGAGACGTCATTCCTTCTGTAATAATTTCTGAAGTACTGTATTACATTTGTATTATTCACTGGGACATAAAGGAAATTACTGACTAAACAGTTTTCACTGTTGGAACTCCCCTGTGCCTGTCACTGTTTAGGTTATTTTTAATCTGCCCACACAAAAAATATTTTCTAAATCCAGGCTGTAAAAATGTGTGTGTTCAAGGTACTGGCCCTGCATTTACTGTCACGTGACACCTATATAATTTTTGTGAAGCATAAAAAAGGAATTATCTCAAGTCGGTCTAAGGACTTCAGAATGATAATTGTATATTTAAATGGTTTAGGGGTGTTTTTAATAGCAAGGAATCATTCATCAGTACAATTCTAATTTGAAAGCAAAAATAGTGCAAGCCATCTGCAACAATTACTGCAATTTATCAACACAGAAAACCCTCTGTGCTTCCTTGTTCACCACTCCAGAATTTGCATTTGTATTCTTCTCTTTCATTCAGGTTTTTATAGCTTGCTGACTGCCAAGGTCCCTGATGACTAATCTTTTTTTATTTTCCCTGTAGTGCTTGATATTAAGAAAACGTTTTATGCTACCTATCTCCAAAAGGAATGAATTACTTTATAGATATGTTTTTCTCCT
Source organism: Coracias cyanogaster (assembly GCA_033124195.1). Lineage (NCBI taxonomy): Eukaryota > Metazoa > Chordata > Aves > Coraciiformes > Coraciidae > Coracias > Coracias cyanogaster. The sequence continues at coordinate 43,905 of JAVSBS010021155.1, forward strand.
TCTGTTGACTATGGTAGGCCCTTAAAAGACTAGCTGAGTGAGATAAATCTCTTTAGTATCTTTGAGATATCTCCTCTGTTAAATACAGCTGAAATTGCTCAGGAAGTTAAGAATTATTAGAGGACCTTCTAATAACTCTAACTGCATAATTCTAACTTGCTTGAGAACATAGGTTAGAAAGACTTGCGAATACTATTTAATTTTCTAAATATGTTGCTCAAAAACAAATCTACTGTCTACTGTTGCTGTATTATAGAAATTGTATCATCTTGCTGGAAGAATCACTTTGCTATTGTTCCACAGAGTTTCATGTGCAACTGCCAAGTTGAAAGCTGAATATCATAGTGTACTTTCGATTTAACACATACACACATGATTTTATATATACCCACTCTCAGCATTTTTACTTTGAGCAAATGTAGATTGATGACTGGCTGCAAAGCTCTTTGATTTTCTACTCCCACTCACCACATCTGCTCTTTATTCTCATCTGTGGAGACGCTGACTATTCCCCCCTACTCCCCTGACCAACTTCCAAAAACATTAAAAGGAGTTGTATACACCTATAGGCTGGAAAACCACAAAAT
>JAVSBS010021156.1:0-27279 GCA_033124195.1 Coracias cyanogaster
TTTAAAAGATCTGCAGATGTGGCACTCAGGGACATGGTTTAGTGGTGGACTTGGCAGCATTAGGTTTATAGTTGGACTTAACAACCTTAAAGGTCTTTTCTGAGCTAAATGACTCTAGGATTTACTCTTCCAGGTCAGAATTGGTTTGACCAGAGAAATCATCACATTATCCTTAGGAAATCAGTAAGTTCAGCAAATATGCTATAAATTTACAGGTAACAACTAGAACATAGACAGACTTCAAGTTTCATGGTAGGCAAAGGAGTGTCCTTGCACAGGGGAACAGTAGGAAGCAGAACAGGATTTTGATCTTGAATGAGCTGCTCTTGTAATATAAATAATACACTTTTGGTTTCCCTCAAAACCCAAACACAAGTTGCCTACAACTTCTCATTCAATATTAAGAAATCAGCTCTTAATCCTGCCAGATCAGCTCTTGCCTGTTTTTTAAAAGCTTCCACACACGTTCTGATCCCAATTCTGCAGTAGAAACAGCGGTGCCTACAGCTGCACAGGATATATTTCCCCACTGACAAGCAACAAGAACAGCCTGAAATCTCACAAGACGAACTGGTAAAGTTTTCCAGATAACTAATGTTTTGGGCATTTTCATACAACCATATGCACTTCTTTCACTTTCCTGAGGTACAGAGCTATAACCATAATCAGTTTTATCTGCCAAAGCCAGCAGACATCTTAAAATGATTTAAATAGGCACAACACAAGTTTTAAAGCACAAGCAAATGGGATCTTACTAAGAAGGAAAGGAGTAATACAGTATTACTTAAGATATTCTGTACCAGGTATACTAGGTTTTGCTTTTTAGCATGAGGAGAAATGAGAAAAGATTTAGAGCATTTACCCAGGAAACAGGACACACACTGATTTCTCATGGCCCTTTAACTCAACTTCATGCATTGTATCCTCCTGAAAGTAAATAACTTTTTTTCCTCATTGTAAAAGATTGTAGCTGTAAAAGATTACCAATAAAAGCCTGCCTCAAATGGCATGATGAGAAGACACTTAACATTGGGATTATCTGGGCAGTTTTGACTACACCTGTGTATGTTTGCACAAGCAAATGTATTTTGGCAGATTTTTATACTCCCTATGTGGAAATCATTCTGTATAGAAAAGTGTGTGATATGAATATATGAAAAATGTAGTATATGAAAGTGAAAATAACCAGCTTAATTTTCCACAAGAATCCTAAAACAGAATTTGTGGTCAGAGTTACTTTTAAGACATAATATTCTAGTGCTTAGATCTTCACAAGCCCATAAAATTTAAGATAAATGCAAAATAGGTAGATTTAAAAATTAAATGCAGCACAGGGTAGCCAGGCAATATGAATGCTAGAAGGTAACACAGAGTTTCAACCTTTGCACCAGTATACACTTATATTATTTATTACATTTGTAACTTCCTGAATGTATAAAAAACACATATGGTCTGAGATGGAAGCTATCAAATGTTGCCCAATTCAAGACTTTCACTTTCAATTCATAATAGCTTTCTATTTCTTCTTAAAGCCCCAGCTCTTCAAATGAAGCAGTTCTAAGAAATGTTTTGGCATTTCTTAAGTGCAAGCTGATACACTACATTTCTACCCTCCATAACAGTGCACCCACAGTGGAAAAAAAAGGGGGAGGAGGGTGTCTAACTTAACCATGATTCAAAAATAATTAACACATGGCGAAACTCTCCCATGAACAAGAGTCCACCTAGTTTTCACATCCTTTAGCAGTCAATGTAAACTGTAGCAGGGACTCTATCATACTAACCACTGTTGAGGGGAAAACATTCTACCATAAATACCAACCACAAAACTCATCCTACTCTAAATTCTAAATAAGCAAGCACATACTGCTAGAATACCACTGAGGCATTTAGAATCAAAATAGGCGTTTTGCTTTGGTTTTGTTTTTATTTTTTAATTTGTATTCAGTCCAAATAGAAGGCGTTATAACAGCAGTAAAGAGACGCCAAGTATGAGGAATAAACATTGAAAAGGCTCTTAGTTTCATGTATAAATCCCCCTAAACCTTGGAAAATCAACATGAAATGCATTTTAAATAATTGGGAAGAGGTTCCAGCACTGCGGACCTCCAGTAAGCTTATTAAAAATTCTCTGTTCTATTCATTGATTCTTTAATATCAATACAGAAAAATCTTTTTTTTTAAAAAAGTAGGAGTTTAAATTATTCCTAAATTTGAATTATTATTCATAAGAACCCTTGAGTGTCACCTCAGCACTTTCCAGTAACAAGTTACAAAGTTGAAAATTTCATGTTCATGTTCCTGAATTGCACAGATAACCCACTACCTAGAACAATAAAACAGATCCTCCTCTTTTGAACTAATAATGTTTTGGTTCTTTTTTTTTTAATACCATATTGACCTTTTAGTCTAATCTCCACGAGGCATGCAACAGCAGAAGAGAAGACACCCCTGTGGGTACAGAGGAAATAAAACAACAAGGAAATAAACATAGCAGGAAGATGAAGAAAAAACAGGACTTTGGGACAACAGCACACAAAGCAAAGGACAACAGTCATGTTGCTGGTAAGGAAGCTGGAAAAGAAGTACTCAATGAATTAGACATGCTTTGGTGTATCTTGAGGTATAGAATAAGAAAACAAGATTTTTCACAGGCTTGAGCAGGACTGCAGAGACAAGAAGAGTGACCAAACTGGAGGAAAGTGTATTAGTTAAAAAAACAGTTACCACAACTCTCTAAAGCAAAGACAGGCATTTTATTGCAAGAATTTAAACAAACAGTACACACAGGAAGAGCTAACAAGGTTTGTCTACCAAGATAAAAGAGGAAAGGCTCAAGAGTCGAGATCAATGCTTCAACAATCAGTACTGAGAATGGTGATGTTAACGAACAATGATTGGGACTGAGCTGGAGGTAGCCAGAGATATTAAAAGATTTCAGAGGGAATTTGGATATAATCAACATGAAAATACATGTTAGAGCTTAGTTAGAGCTTTAAATGCAGAAGCCAGTCACAGAAAAAATATAGACAGAAGAGCTGAGAATGTGGAAGAATTATTGCAGAGAAGACTGAACAGGAACCAGTAACAGCAAAAATTAAGGAAAATGTGCAAAGAACAACTGAAAAGCATGTCTAAAGCCTAGCTGCCCACGAATAAAAGTTTAAAAAGAGACAGAATAATGCCTGTACAAAATAAAAAAGCAATAGACCCGGCAGATTTTGCCTTGATGAATCTGTAGCTGACCTTTTTCAAAGAAAATCTGATTATGGTGAAGAGAGAAAGAATCTGATTATTCATCATGCAAAAATAGCAAGAAAAGAAGCAAAATCAAGTACAGAAGTGACATGTTTATGTTTGAAAAGTGTAGGACGGAAATGGGAAAGGTATCTGGAAGCATTCATGAGGTCAAGAGATTTTATTTATTCTTTTGGATAATGCCAGGTATAGTTGAAAGTGCACAGAAGTTCCCATCCATTAATTTTATTTTCCTTGTAAATGCCCTCCTATATTGCTTCAGCATAACACTGGAAAGAATAAAATTCTCCAAAACAGCAAAATGTCCCTCTGAATACTTCAGCCATTCCATGGCAGGATACAAGGCAAACTTGAGCTACAATTTTGAAAAGGCTGTAGAGCTGTAAATTTCTTCCATCTAGACAGTTTTCTTCCATCTGAGCTTAATTATCACCATCTCTAGGGTTTTCCTCCTCATTCTAGTTCTTAATCATGAGCTACAACATCTTTTGCACATTCTATGTTATAAACACTTTACATCTCAAAATGACAATTTCAGGCCTAATTGGTTAATTTGAACTACTTTAAACACCTAACAAATTATATTTCTTTCTGTTCTTCAGTCACATGGTGGAGTGTCCTCGAGAAGATGATCCTAACCAATACCAGCTGTGCCCAACTGCCATTAACATTACAGCTCCAGCACATTCACACAAACTATAAAGAACTGACAATTTAAAGCTCCCTTCTAAGAGAGTATCAAGGTCATAAAATTCAAATCCTATATTCTTAACTCTACTCCTCAACAGCCTTTGCAAGTCACAAAAAAAAAAAAAAAAATCACATGATCACCGCTGGAATTAAAATTGGGCCTTTTCTTTTAATCCAGCAATAAACACCATATGCCGCATTTTCTTAGAAGCTACGAAGAATGGATGCATCTCCAGCTCAGCAACATATCCAATTAACCCAAATGTTTCTTTTCACATGAATTTTTCATTTAAAAAAAAAATACACAAACCAAAAATGTCACTAATAGGTGGCAAAACTGCTTCTTTGATGGATGCTTGCTGGGAACCTTGCTTGTCCCTCAAAGACTACCAAATACAAATGTTTCTATCCTTTCCAGGTGCATCAAAGCAGAGAAGTCGGTAACAAAACCTCTCAGCTTATTCTGTGAGCATCACAAAAGACACGGGTTTCAAATATGTTCTCCCTCTTCAAAACCACAGGAAGAGCTTCACCCTCATGCAGAACCACGTACCACTGCAGAAGCAGCTGAAGTACTCAGTACCTTGGTAGGTGGGTGAGAAATAGAAAAAAAGGAGTAGAAAGGGATGGGAAGGTAGAAATTGGACTTATTATTTGATATTCAACAGAATATGCAGTGAAGCTCAGCATAAATTACTCAGGAAGAAGGTAGTAAAACCCTTTCTGGGAAAAGAAATCTGCCAAATACCAACAGGGCTGAGATGCCTCACAATGAAGCACGGCAGGCAGTGCATGAGCTTGTGAGGACTGCCCCATTTGGTACAACTACCAACATACCAATGGCGACATGAATTTTACTGGGCTGTGCATCACCTCTGCATCCTATGTGCCTTCAGACAACTCCATTCTGGAGCATTGTTCTGCAGTCTGTAGGCACAAAAACCCACTAGTGGTTTCACTGCATTTCAATAACTATCAGAATATGGTGAGTGATTCCAGATGAATCATACAGCCATTTAAAAGAAATGGGTCCTTTGTTCCTCTTGAGGAATGTTTATTACCCTCAGATTACAAGGCCTCAGTGATACTACTCTATAAAAGCATAAAATCTGAGTGATAACTATTCCAATCACAGCAAACCTCTGTCTAATACTTCTGTACACAGTGCTACTTTGGGAACACTCTTTATATTTGTTATTTTGGAGGACAGGAAATGGCAGAAGTTAATCTATTCCTTACAGTATGATTATTTTGAACAAATTAAACAATGGCCCATCATTTTTATTACTCCTTGACCAAGCAAATAATATGTAGTAATTTATGTTTTCCCAGCAAGAAAAGAAATCAGTATAGGGTGAAAGTTAAATTCAACTTGTATGTCCATGTGAAGAGATATTACTATTGTCTCATAAAAAGATACATAATTAAGGCTTGTGAACTGCATGATCAGTTCCATCGTTAGCAGAAGGGATTTCTGAAATCTATATTGATTTTTGCCTGTGAATCTGCATTAGTCTAATCCTTATATACAAGCATTATGAATCCACAGACAATTGATTTTTTTCTCTGTTATTCACAAAAACTTCACAGCTGAAATTTTAGCAAGAAAATTTCAAAAACTAACAAAATTTTAAAAACTAAACAGGCCTAGGTGTTTTCCAAAAATATATATATAAAAAAGTACAAGTGCAGGGGAACTTTTTGCTGCAGAACCTGGTTTGAATATATTGTCACTTCTTCCAGACAAATTGTTTTGTTTTACACTACTTTAAAGGAGATCTGAGTATCATCCACTATAAATGTGTAGCAAACACTACATACAACATGCTATCAAAAAATATATAAAAAGAAGAAAGGGGAGAAATATAAAATATTAATGGGTCATGTTCTGTTCTTAACTATACTGATGTAAATACCTTACAACTAAATTAAGCCCAATTCAGAAACACTTTTCATATCCTCCGATTCCCAGGTACAAACAACACTGCTAACAGTCGTTCACCATGTACCAGTGCTGAATGTAATGTATCATTGAATCAAAATTTATTATGACAAAAAAGATGGAAAAAAGGGATTTTAAAAAAGAAAATTATGATCATTAGTCTAACATGCCAAGCTCTCAGAAAAATGTAAAATATAAATTATACAGATTAAACACATCACTGGTTTTGGGTGCAAAATTACCTGCATGACCAGAAAGTAGTTATAGTAAGAAAGGCCACTGTTCTAAGCTCCGGGCTCAAGTCTCAGATAACTTCACTGAGCTCCAAATTTAGCAGAAGACATTAGCTTCTGCACAGCCTTCTTGTGGCCTAAAACCCACAGTGTGACACAAAGCCCATTGAACTAAGGGAAGATATTTTTCCACTACCTTGAATGGACTTTGGTTCTAGGCCCTCGCACTACTCCAGCATGTTATGGACATACCTGGTGGTTGGTAGCACCTCCTCCTGCTCAGACTCAGCAGACTCTTGCACACTCCTCCCCATCCACACCATGTAAATCCTGCATCAGCACCTCCATGCCCCACACAGATCACTAAACTGACCAGCTCATACAAGTCCACAGCCCACCACTAAAAGAAGTGTGAAACATCAAATGCACAAAAAGTGCATTCTCTTTCAGAGATCAGATTTGTTCTTGAAAAATACTGGCAACCTCTAAATGGCAGTGAAAACTGCCCTTTGACTAAAAAAGACACTATAAAGAATCGTAATGCTGATTTCCTAACTGCAACCTTCTCACCAATCTCAGCTTGAAATTAGTGGCTTAGAAGTCAGCATTTTTTAATTAAAAAAAAGAAAAGTTTGGACCCAAAATTTTCGATTTAGAATGTGAATACCTATCTCGGTATATTGGCACTCCTTTCCCCCTCCCGTCCCTCCATTGTTGTGGTTTTTTCTCTTTTGGTTTGTTTTGAATAAACAGAAGCTGACCTGTAACTACAGAGAACCCAACACATCTGTTAAAAGGCTGACAAAGAAGGGAAGTCAGATGCTGCGATAGAAAATCATTTTACGGTTCCTTTAGGAATCTAACTCCAAGAGGCAGCATGTGTTATTAAAAACAAACTACTTGCGGTAAAAATCTATTTCTGGGGATTGTTTACTGAAATGAAATGTTTATTCACTTGGGCAGTATTTAAAGTTCCACAGATAAGTGCAAACTGTTCCTGAAGAGATACAAGATGTAATAAAATGCAAAAGGGAAGCGATGACAGTACTAACTTTGCACCAATGCATTTACAGTAATTTCAGATTTCATGTCTGTAAATTAAAGGAAATTTCCCATAACAGGCTGCTTCCATAGTGAAAGAAGGCTTGCTGTGTCCGCTGTAGTATCATTTTCAGCACTTCCAACTTACTTCCTCACAGAAGGTTCCAGATCATTTTCAGGACTATTTTAAAACTGAGGCTTGCATACAGCAAAGCATGACATTGAAAAATAGACTTAATTATTCCTACAAAAAGATTCTTGGCATAGGTCCACTTCATAGCCACTTAAAATACCCTACGCTGTTCTACTGGCAGGATCATATGTTTACAAGCGCTGGATTACAGGAGTAACCACACCTCCAAGCTAATTTAAAACAATTTCTGTTAAACAGAAATAGTAGGCTCTGGTTTCTTTAATTTGGAAGGGGAGGAGGGGAGGAAGGCAGCACAGGATACAAGGGGGGATGTTCCTGTTATAACTCTCAGTTCATCGGAATAGTGCACAATAAAGGGCAATGGACTCATTTTAGTCCTAGGTGATGCAGCAAGACTTAATTCAAGTAACAAAGGTTGCTTTTTTTTTTTTATGTTGACAAAGCATATAAAAATAGCCTTTGATTTGTTAGGGAAAAGCATCGGAGCACACATTTCACAAAGTAATCATACAGCTCCTGCAAGTTATTAATTTGTCACAGGATATTTTCTCTCTCTAAGTACACTCCAGCCGCAGCAAAGTATTCTCAGGATGGCTGCAAACTCTGTTCCAGAATGAATATTTACTTATGTAACTCAATAGTTTACAGCCCCTTTTGCAACTTTTCTTAGAAATATTCTTTTGGATATATTTATATGGTATAGCAGTAACGAGGAAAAATTAGAAAAAAAAAAAAAAATCAGGAAGACTTCTCAAGTTTTACTCTCAAAATGAACACAGTCCAGGCAAATCGTCACCAGTATCCAGTTTTGAATCCAAGATTGAATTCTTATCACCTGGCCCATAGGCACACAGATTTTCAGCCATACCTTAAAGTACAATCCAAAACAAACACCAGAAGCAGGATAGGCACCAGAGCACAATGCCGCCCCTGAGTTAACATAGCCTGATTCCCAGCAGGGCTGAGACGCTGAAAGATGCCGCTGTTCAGTACAGTTGGACTATTCTCAGCACTCAGGTGACTCAGGACATTTCCACATCACTGCCAGGAAGACTAGCACCTGGGAGGAGGAATTGATCTCTAGTAACTAGTAGTAGAGGTATTTTTGCCTCCCTATTCCCTTGAATTACAGGACACTGTACCACAGGCACCGTATACAGGCAGCAGGCCTTCATGTCCATATTCTTATTAGCGGATACAAATTTTAAAACATGGAATTATTGCCTAGCATGAAGTCTAAAATAATGAGTTCATTTTGTCTAGTAGGCTTTTTTCCCTTCTCTCTTGCTCCCTTTATTTTTTTCCTGCCTTTTTAATAACACCTATTGACCATTGCACTACTTACTAATATCTTCTGCATCAGAAGGAAAAATGCTGAGGATGTTTGTCAGCCATACTGTCATGAAAGTCAAAAGCAGATATGTAAGATAAGAAAGATTATCACATTAGACATAGAAGAAGAAAGATTAACCTATGAGAGATGTAGAAGCAGAAAGATGAGCAAAAAGTGGGGGACTCAATGGCTCCAGGGGATTGGTAATGGGTTAGACTGCCTTTCTCCTCTAGATCACTGGCTCACATCCAGCCCACATCAGTAGTGACTGAGTGTCATTACCACCTGATGGATTTTTGGTGACCTCTGCAAAAATGAATTGATGGTTTCAGGCCAGATGAATAAATGTTCCCATCATAACAGGTACACCACTGTCTCAGCAGAAGGAAGCAAACATGGACAGGAAAATGTACCAGTATCCCTACAAAACAGTTTAATGCACAAGGAACTCCAGTAACTAGAAATGCCATGGAGATTTAGTTAATAATTTCACAGCTAGAGAACTGTGATTCTTTTTTTGAATCCTTAGTGTTTGCCACCCCTCAGTGTTCCCCTTGCATTTCTCCTGGATTCACACAGGCAAAAGGCTGCCCGCAATGAAGTCGGTGCAGTAGAACTGAAAGTCTTTAAGGGACAATCTGAATTTGAAATTATATTACACTCTTACTGAACTTCCTCCCATATGAAAGCACAGTAAGATAATACAGCTGATAATACAGAGTTCTGTTTAAAGGTTGTGTAATATTAACTTAACTGAACAAAGAATTAAAAACATGTTTTCTCTGCAATTGCAGAAGACAACCCAAGTGAGCACTCTCTCCAGTCTAAGTTTCGAATTGCATTAATCATCCTAAAGCATTAATTAACAGACTTTCAAGGGATGTGGTTGGGATGAGTGGAAAACAGCTGAATTTCCCTGGTGCCTTCAGGCAGGGGTTTAGCAGGTTCCTTCTCCCAAGCAAACAGGAGCCAAAATGGTTCCCAGCATGGTATCTCGAATGCTGTAGCTGCTCCTTGCTTATTCCTTCAGGGGAGCTCCCAAGAGGATCCAAGGAGAAGAAGCAGTTCTTGATGAACACAAAGTGCAAGCAGCCACTCAAGCCCTGGCGCTAAATGGCACCTTTTCCCCTAAAGATAACAACAGGGGTTCTCAAGCCTGGTACAGGTGGGTATGCAGGTTCAAAGTGAACATCGCATTTGTCCATATTTGAAGAGCAAGATATACAGGGGAACAAGAGCTGTCATTGCTACACAGCACATTTCCGGCAACTAAACCGCTGTGGTCTCAGGAGGTCTAACACCTCTCAACAGCATAGCATTTTTAAATAGGTGACAAGATTACAGTTTCCAATGATTTAATGGGTATGACACTGTATTCCAACCTCTCCAGATACTCTAATCAAAATTAAAAAAAAAAAGAAATATTACCTCAAATTAAACAAATACTAAACAAAAGAGGTTGCAGGAAGAAACTCAGTGATAAAGGGCAGCTGATACGGCAAGCAGAACGTCAAATTAAGTATTCTTTCAGAAACAGACCTACATTTACCTTGCTGTAGCACTATTGTACATGTCTCCTTAAGGAAAACTTAAAGGTGATATTCATAGATGTTACAATAGAAAAAGTAATACCGATTGTTATTTTTGTTTCTATTTTGTATTTTTCCTTCACTATGGAAAAAAAACTATTTGAAGTTAACCTATTCTACAAAATAAGTATGGAGAGTTTGAGGGGAAAAGAAGGTCCTTTTTACCATGACAGCACAAGATTTCCAAATGACTGGTCCTTTCTTTCATGGACAGCTTTCGCTGCGCCAGACTAGAATGGGACCATGCCATCAAAACAAGAAGCACAGCAGCTCAGAACTGCATTTCACTCAGAAAAATGACAGAAATTATCCCGCCTCAAAAAACTGTGGGTTTTTTAATAGAAGAACTCAACATTTTTAGTTAGCTGTCTATGTCCTGACCACCTAACAGCAAGAACTCTGAAGTTCCACTTGTCATTCTCTCACTAATCCCATAAACAAGAAAACAAAACTAGGAGTTGAGAATAAGTATTTTTCATCCATCAAAAAGAAAAGCCCCCATCACTCATCATGAGAGCAAAAAGCTTGACAGCTTGCTTTGCCATTTATTCAAATGTTAATAGGAATTCTTGCAGCCTTAGTGATCCTGTTTCTTTAATTTACTCTGTTTTTACCCAAGGTGAATAAGCCTCTGCATTCTCCTATCTCATGACTTCTTCAAAGGCAGAAGTTTTTTCTTAGAGGCAATGGAAAAAGTTGTGCAAGCTGCCCAAGGAAACCGAAATTGTGTTGAAAGAACAAATGTTTTTCGATGTTTACCATTCAGCTCTGTTGTTTTTTTATATAATAATCTGAATATTTTCATATGAACTTGAATAGCATTCATTTGTTTGACAATTAGCAAATAGCATGGTACTGAGTACTGTAATTACATGTAGAACTAAAACACCTCATTAAAGTGGTGGCAGATGACGAACTGCCTATCATTCTCCATCACAAATAGGGCTGCATCATGATTTGCCTTCTCTAAAAAAGTTATACATATGATCTCCCTGGAGTTGCTTCAGCAAGCAATCACATGCTATTACATCGAACAGGACTGCCCTTTTTTGGGGATATGGGTTTCTGTTTTCTGTTTTGGTGCTTGGAGGTTTTTTTGTTGTTTTTTTTTAAACTGTTACCTGACATTTTCAAGGAAGATGGAGAAGGAGGAATGACTGGAAAGAGCCTATCCACTGCTCTGAATAAATTGAACAGATATAGCTGAGAGGTGCAATAAAGGAGTAAGACAATAGCACGCAACATGTCACTTTACTATTTCTTCAAAAGCTAGTATTTCATTCTAGCCTTTTATCAACATTTTTTTCTTTTACTTCTTTGTACTTGCTTCTTCCCATTTCTCCTTTTCCCAAGATGACAAGCAGTTTCAAGTGTCAGAAACTTCTCGTACATTGATCTTTGTTTCTTTAAAGAGAGAGAGAGAAATATACCCCTATTTTAACAAGTCTAGACAAACATTCTCATACAATGGAAATGTTGTCCTAAGAACACTTTTTCTTTAATACCACAGAACTAAACAAAAGATACCAACACAGAAGTATATGAAGCTACCCATATACTTCTGTGCTGACTTTTTGTTTATATGCAGCAAAGAGAAAATCACTAGCATATGTCCTAGCTGTTGCAAATTAAAGCTCAACTTTGTCACCCTTGCTAAACTAAAGAGCAATTATTCCTGCAAATAAGTACAATAGTACTATTCATTCAGGTAAATACTGTTCCATGTAAGGACTGTGGAATCAGGACCTGCAAGTAAGCAACACATTTTAAATTGCCTGGTTGATCTCCATTTTCAAAGAGAAAATGAAGATCAGTCACTCAACCCGAGGGATAGAATCATTATTTGAAATCTGAATACATATATAGAGATTATTGCAACTGCATATTTTAAAAAAAAACTTCCCACCAGCAAAAGAATATATTTGAACCTAAGAATATATTTGAACCTTCTTTCTGATTTCCTTATCTGAAGCATAAGCATCTGGTAAATGTGTAAGTGATATACCTTCAGACACAGTAAAACAAGCAATTACTCCTGGGGGCTATAAGCAGCTAAGTAGCCTGGTTCAATTGTCTTGTCATACCTTACACTCTGCTCAACTCCTTTGTTCTGGTATCCACAAAGCTTTATTAAAGTAGAGTTCAGTCATTTGCTCACTGCAATTGCAACAAACTGAGCCAAATGAACCATGTTCAGCCATCTGGAACCCCTTCCTCCAGAGTTTGCTCCCTTTGGGCTGCAGAATCAGTCTATTACCCCTGCATGACATGATCCAGAAACTTGCTACCACTACAGGACCTCAATTACAATTCCCGGTCTGGGTATTGCTGTCAGGGACTCTGCAATGCAACAGACACTGCATTTGGACCTCACGTTACTGCAAAGCTATTAAAGCCTCCTCAGGGCTACGGACCAGAGAAGAAGTCTGTGCCGCCTCAACCAGGCTTAAAGGTGGGGCAGAGCAAAGGGGGAGATCAGCAGCTCTACAGTCAGAGGAAGGTAACCAGGCAGTCCTACTCTCTGCCCTATAGCCAGTTACTGCAACGAAAGCACACAGCACTCAGCTGGGGAGGGAATCAAGGGCAGAGGTCAACACAAACCCTCTCAGTAGCCCTGAGAAAAGGACAGATTAGTTAGGAGAAAAGGAAGAGGAAAAAAAAAAAAAAAAGGAAAAGGAAGAAAAAAAAAGAAAGAAAAGAATTCACGCTGCTAACCTGTCCCCTGCTCTTCGCCAAAACTCACAAGGGATTTTTAGTGCTGGCAAGTCAATATCTCTTAACCACCTCTGACACTTGATTCAAAGGAAGATGCATGGTCCTCCTGGCCCTTCCTCTACTTGTCAGCCAGTCAGCCAGCACACTCTCACGTACACTCAACAACAGGAGAAGGATACTCCTAGACCAAGGACGTGATCTCCTGGAAAGCGGGCACTGGCTGTACTGCTCCTTCCTCTGCCCAGGAGAGTCACTTTTGCAACAACACACAGGTCAGGGAACAAAAAAAGGGTAAGGTGCTGTGGCCAGGTAGCCTGACCACAGCACAGATGAAACAATAAGAGTTAACCTAATATTGAACACACTTATTCTCTGTTACAATGGCAAACAGTAAATACTGAAACCATAGCAAGCAAACACAAAGGGCATTAAGCTGACAACAGCTTTTCAGACGTCGCTAACAGAGAGGTCCCTTCAAACATGCCCACAAAAGCGTCAAAGTAGCTTTTCTTTTTTCCCCCGTTAATATCAACACCCTAAAACAGCCAAGACTAATGGTATATAAAGCCATCTCGAACGCAGAACTCAGTAACAGGAAAGTATATGAGCTCAGCAACTGACTGTAGGGTAGCTGGGCACCAAGTTGATAACCAGATAAAAAAAAACAAAACATTTTCAGGACAGTTTCCTTCTGTTCGGCAATGTAGCTTGTATGTTAGCAAAGTGTGTGCTATTAACCTTTTAATGTAAAAATAAGGTTTTTTCCTTCAGTTAAAACTGGTCACATCAGTTACGGTCAAGGAGAGTCCTGGTTACCCCCATCACTTAAAAACTATTACTACACAGCAGGTCTGGCCTCACCAAACACTTCAAAGCATTCCCTAATAAAGCATATAAAACAAGCAACACGTCAGCAGCAGGTTTTACACAAAACCCAAATACCAAAGCTCCAAGATCCATACCTGTTCCTGTCCCTGCTGCACCAGGAAAGTCTTTCTCTCAAAAGCTTCTCCCCTTCTTTATTAAACAAGAACAAAACAGTTGCATATTTTTCCATTATGTCCTTTCATAGCATTTATAACCCTACAGAACACAACTATGTCCTTGACCTCCAATTTCAAGTGTTGCTTTAGGTATTTTTATAAGAACCAGAGCTTTACTACATTGATAAAGGGCTTAAAACAAATATTATGAAGGACAAGACAACATGTTATTTCTTGAACCATTCAACACATTCAATACACTTATATTACAATCCACGCCAAGTCACTGGAAATTTTGAAAAAACACCCTACCAAAAATTACATTTCACATACAAGTACCACAGTTTACTTCATATAAAATACTTTTATAAAATATTTGTGCAGGCATCCACTGGCTCATTTTTTTTCTTATTAGATAAATGTTACGCCAGCTTCAAATCCTAGCTAACTATCCTAGTTAATTCTCGTTGAGCATCACATAGTGTGCTTGCTTTCTAAAGTAGATTACAAATCCAGTTCCACCTCTAATTACTGTCAGTTCTAATCATATTACTGCAAGTTGCAAGATACTTCATGTTTCACTTTAACACCAGGCTCATAGAGAAACACAGTTACAGAAGAATCTCAATTTAAAAAAAAAGTTCATGGCAAGTGGAAAAAAAAAAAGACTGGAAAAAAATCTAAGTGTATCATGCAGGTTCCAAACCCTGAAGTCCAAAGAATATGAATATTATTTTATAGCTTAAAAATAAAATTGTAATATCTTTGATTGAATTATGTGATTCTTTTTGTTGTAATTTTGGGAGACACACAAAGGGTCATCTCAATATTACATTCCATTTCTGACACAGTACAGGATGAGAAACAGACTCAAAATAAGTATCTGTTTCTTTATAAATGTTAGTGCTATTACATAAAAATATAGATTTTCTTTTTTATTACAAACTTTATATATATAAAATAAATGCTTGCTCAGCAAAGAAACAGAAGTTTAGAAGGAAGCGCTTGTGTCTCTGCCCTACTCCAAAGGAGGCTGACTGTCAATGTTTCCAGAGCAAAGATAACAAGGATAGGTAAAGTGTCTCTGCAGAAAAGAGCTTGCCCTTGTTTTGGAAAACAGTAGGGCAGCAGGAGTTTGTATGACTGAAGTCTCTAGGATAGACCAGCTGACAAAGCTAAGAGCTGGTTTCCCCCCAGAATCCTGATGCCCTTTGGAAAAGGAAAGACAGTTTGTAATTTAACCACATCATCACTTTACTATCAAAGCATCATGAAATAAGGGATTTCAGAAGAGAAATGGCATGGTCCTCTGGGAATGAAGAGTTTAATTACCATACATGAAAGAATAGTTTCTTCAGAATTCCTCTTCACCAGAGATACAAGTCTTTATTAATCTCCTTGAAACTTGCAACACAAGAATTACAGCAATAAAGCATTATCAGCACCATACTGAATCTTGGCACAAATGGCACAAAGTACCCCACAATGGGGCTATCCTGCAATGGGGAGGAAAAGCAGGAATTGCAGTTACACTGCTACAGGTTTGTCCTTCTAAACCCACTGTAGAGAGAGCAAAGTTAATCACAAAAGTCCAAGTCACATACACCCTGTAGCCGCATGCCTGGAAGCATGAAACTCGGCACTGGGCAAGGTGGCAACCATCGCTAGATTGATATCTGGTGTTATCTGGATGCCTGGAGGAGTGTGAAATGAGGTGGAGGCCTCGTGGTCTCAGTCCCCCATTTTTCCAACCTAAATCAAAGGAGCCATTACCTCTACCCATGCAGGCGTCAATTAACAGACTTTGTGACATTAACATAAGTGATAAGATTGTCTGTAGTCATCCCCACCCATACGTATACCCTGGTAATACACTCTGGAAATTTGAGTATAAATGTCACCCCAATCGTGGCCCAAAAATTGGGGACAGGACTCAGAACCATACCGATGACTGGCAGATTGACGAATTCACCCTCTCCATCCCGCCCACTCAGGACACCTTGTGGGTAAGGTTATTTACCTCAGCTCACGCTGAGTGATAGACTTTTCCTCCCCGTGTGTATTTCACATTTCTCCTCAGGTGCATCTCTGCGCTTCCCTGAGTGTATTCTTGCTTTGTTTTCCCTTTATCTTTTTGTCGCAACTGTCCTGTCTTGTACTCCACTGTATGTCTGTTTGGCGGGTTTGTCTGTCAGCCAGGGGCTGGGCTTAGAGCGGGCAAGTTGTTAGTGTGTGTGTGTGCGTGTCAGTTTTAGTGTTGTTGTTACAATATTAGCTATACAATGCTTAGTGTACCTGTAGCTCTTAATTTATCACCAGCAATCCAAAAGAACCTGCAAATGTTGCGGTAAAGAAACGGTTGTTATTTGCTTCCCGATTTGTGTCTGTCGCATATTCGGTGCTGGCCTCACAAGACCGGATTTATTCCCCCGTTTTTGTAACGCCCACACCACTCCATTCTCGCTCCCTAATGCAGGGACTACCAAGTCTCAGGTTTAAAGCAAACCAGGATACTCAGCAGCCCCTTACTTCTGCTGTACTGTAAAGAAGCCGTTCTTTAACAATGTGGTGAAGACTTTACATAGTGATGTACATACATTTCAATAATGGCACTCTTCTTACTTCTGCCCTCAGCTACATTTTGGAAGAGTCTGCACAATGCCTATTTGAAAACAGGAAAATACCGTCCTTGCCATTCCCATCCTGCAAGCACAGAAGGACTTTGGGCTTATTGAAGAAGCCTGTGGTAAAATCAAGTATCAAATAGACATCCAAAACCTCAGAGCACTGCTTTCATCACAAGGACTGTTATTTCTTCCTGCAGATGAAGCTTTCATTCCACCTTCATCTATGAAATAAAAAGCAAAATTAGATTCTATAAGCCTCCTAAATGATTCTGTGATTGTGATCATATAATTTACCTCAGACCTAAGCCTGGAAAAATCAAGAAACTTGAGTAATATCCATTGCAAGTTCAACAAAGGAAATGCACAAGGAAGAGTTTTGGAGCAGAATCTTACCATCCTAAATCAAGGAAAGCAAAATACCCACTAAGGGCTGCAGAGGAGCTTTATTTAACTAAGGACTACAGAATTTGATCCACAGTGATCATTAAATAGCAAAAATTTAGCTGCATCACACTTCAGCCATACTGACTAGACATTGGCTTTCTCTCAGCACAGCATGTGGCAGTGGTTCAACATCTTGATGGAAGGTCATAGCTTACTGTGACCTGCTACCATCAACAATCGTCCAACAAACCACCATCTCCAAGGCCAGTTCCCAAAGCAGGTCATCAATACCGTATGGCAGCAAAAGAAAGCCAGCAGCAGCAGAACTCATCACGCTTTGTCTCTAAAGCCTGTTAACTACAAATAAGAACAAATGAATGCCTGAAATGCATTTTACAACATGCCTCAAAACAGGCCAAGGATGTGCCACTTGCAGCAGCACGATGCCCATGGCATAATGCTTGCCTGAAAGTCCAAATAAAACCCAAGAAACAAAAAATTTGAAGTCAACCTAATGCTACCATGATGCAGTGCTAATTTTCATGAAAACAAAACAACAAAAAACAGAACAGCTGTTACAATACAGAATTTTGTGGTAGAAACTACCCCAAAAAAAGGCATTTACAACTTTCCTGGACAGAAAAAGAAAAGGGAAAGTGATGCATCCAGCTGCCCTACACAGAAATCACTGGAACCATTCCACCAACACTTAGCTGCATTTCTTCTGAATACAGAGGATGAGCATTGCATTGGTCAAGCCTCATGTTCTTATGAAAGCACTATACTAAAACATCACAGTGCAGTTTTTGAAGAGCACAACAATTTTGTGCAAAAAACTGTTTGCTTGAAGAACAGCTCTTTGTTACAAGCACAGATTGCTGTGCACCGATCTTGTTTGTGTTTTATTTATTCAAATCACAAATGTCCAATGCTTCCATGTAACATTCAAGCTGCACATTTGGGTTTGGCTTTGGATGGGTTTTGGGGCTTGTTTCAAATTTAGTCCTCTATATCTGTTCTATCTATTGGGGAAGTAAGACGGTTTATTGAACACGGGTTTCTTGCAGTCTTAAACTCCAGGACCAACCACTAGTATCCTATGTGATGTCACAGAAGTCCCTGAAGACCCTGTGCTTCAGCTACCCTTCTATAGTATTCCCTACCTCCACAAAGTGCTGTGAAAATAAACACATCAATGACTGATAGATTCTCACATATTATGGGGCTGAAGGCCATATGAGACCAAAAGAAAATTAACATATTCAAACAGAGGATTACAACATGTTTCTCAGTTTCTTCAGCAGCTGGGATAATGCGTAAGTAACACACAAAAAATGTGACATGGAATATACAAACAAGGAAAAAAAATCTTGCTGACATACAAAATAAGCCTTCATAAAATTAGTGTTTTGTTTTAACTCAACAAAAGTCCCAGGTAAATAGGTGTGTCACAGAAATCACTGCTCCTGCTGCAGCTGTTGGTTAATCAGCTCTCCTGACTGCTAACTGGTGGCACGAGAGAGCAGTTCCACATGAGGTTTACAACAGTAGTAGTCATGAAGCCATACAATATCACAGCTCAATCATTGAAAAATTCACCTCTCCCCTTTTTGATTTCTCCTCTGCACGATGCCACCATTTCTGGGTTATGGTCCTCTTGGCAAGCACCACCAAATCTATAAACTAACCTCACAGAGTAGTGAATTGTTGTTGCTGTTTCTAGGTTAACTGACAGGAACTAACAGAGTCTTCAAAAACTTCATAAACTTTGTTTTAGAGCTGACACACAACAGCTACATAGCACTTGCAGGAACACAATGCTGGACAAGCAGATCCAGCACTGGCCAGGTAGAGGGGGTTTGTCATCATCTAAACCCTACCTCTAACAGGAAGGGGCTGGAGAGAAGAAGAAGGGAAAGAGGGAGGAGATAACTAGAAACACATTAGACTATAGTATTTCTTGTACAGATCTGACTTGTGTTATGTACAGCAATGTAACCTTGGGGTGGGAAAAAAAAATAAATCCGTAAATAACTTGGAGTACTTTATAAGCGAACAACACAACAGCACTGCTCTGCACTGTCATCTGGGGTACTGAGCTTCATTCATCATTACAGTCTCCCATCTCTCTCCCCAAGTCAACTGGGACTCGAGCAGCAGTGGAGAACAGCTCATTCATCCATGGGGGAAAGCAGCTTGCTTCACATTGATAGGGAGCTTCCCGTGATTCTCAGTGCCAAAGTATATTATCATTTTCTTGTGACTCTCAGAAAAGATGAGGGCATTTTTAAAGCCCTTTTAACATTTTTTTGTATTAGAAACAGTGGGAGAGCAATCCAGGCTGCTAACAGACCTCTACAGGCACTAGCATGTGCATTCTATTTGAAATCTTAACTCCACAACAAACTCTGGAGCCTGCTACAATGGAATTACACACACGAGGTGCATTTTATCTATCACAGATTAGCAACGGAAAGGTGAAAAGCTGCTGGTGAAGCCTTTGAAGGGAATAATGTCAAGGCCTCTTCCTCTAAAAACACCATACAGGCAAGGCCAAGAGACTGTACTTGCCAGAAGCTAAAGAAAGGAGAAAATGTGGAGCCTTCAAGCAGTAGCATTGACTTTATTCAATATTTGGGGGGAAAAAAATAAAAAAGGAAGAAACAAAAATATATCCTCAAAAAGAAGAAAACCTCAGTACAACACAAATATGTTGTATTTCAGATTATTTCACTGCAATCATAAAAGTGATATGTAGCAGTAATAGCTGCTAAAAAGGTTCTTCTCCAAAGCAATCTGGCTTGGTCAAAATGCAGAACATTTCTCTAACATGTCCTACTCACAAAAATAATTACCAGAATAACTGAAGACAAACCATCTTTGTAAAGTCTTTTCTTTTTTTCCTTGGAAGTTATTAATCAAAACCTCCAGCGAATGGCAGCCAGCCAGCAAAGCTGGATAACAGGAGCTGCAGCGCAGCTTGCAGAGTGCGGCAGGGGATGATGCAGCTGATTCAGACTTGGGTTATCAGCTGCCACTCCTTCATGTGAGTAAGAGATATTTAGTTTTACACAATCAGACATTTGCTCAATCACTGAAGTTGTGTGTATAGAGCCTGCATGTGACACTCAAAACCACTAGCATGACTTCTGTGTCTCTATTTGCACAGAGCATGCAGCAAAGCTCAGCTTGTTAATAATACCAATAATTAACAAACTATTTCTATTGTAATCAATAATGCAGTCCCCATTTTAAACAGTTGTTCCCCTCCCCGTTTTGTTTCCCCCCCCTCTTTGCCTGCACAGGACAGCCAGGGCACAGCCAGCCAGCACAAGGACAGCGGAGACCGTGCTGCCACCTTTTGATCACACCCGACAGCGCCAGAGTAAAAGCGGGATCTCTCTGTCCTGGTCAAACCAAGAGTATTGACAAGGTGATGGTAACTTCGAAGCAAAACAGGGATCACTTCGGACACGATGTTTTTAGACCTCAATTACTATGGATATTATAGAATAACCAAATTACAAAAGGTTTTCTTTATACTCTTTCTCAAATTAGTTCTATTTATGCAGCTTCAAGATTTTGAGGAGTTTTGAACAAAGGTTTTAAAGATTTGAGCTTTCAGTGCAAGAAGAGAACAGAAACGGGAATGGCCACAGGTAGGGTGGGAAGGGAAAAGAAAGGCAGGCTCACCAATTGCTAAAAAAAAGTCTGTACTGCATAGTAAACCTGGAAGAGCTTTCAAAGAAATATACTTCTAGGGAATTTTTTTTTTTTTTTACACTATGTTTTTATATATATTTTATACTGTGTCCACTGCTCCTAACCTGTGCTCTTCTGTCAGTCTACTCAAGAGGGCAATCAGGTGACACTCAAATCTAAGTTAAAATTTCCATTGTGGTGTGCAGAGTTTGAACTCAAAGGCTTTTTGTGTGTTGCTAGTCAAACCCCTCTTCAGCCAAGTAATCCATATCAGAGCCTGCTGCCATGATTCATGGAGCAACTTCTTTTTCAAATGTTAATTTGCAGGCAACTGAACATTCCAAAAAGGTAACAACTTGGTTTCTTTTCGGAAAAGATATGATGGATTAAATGACAGCTTCCCTGTGACATACTGTGAATGAAACCATACTCAAAAGTTTACATCTACCCATACTTCATTCAGCCTCAGGCTTTCTTCCAAGACCAAGCAAAGCAGTGACAGACAGCTATCTTCTACAAGTCTATTTGGACTGCAATGACACTTACTTCAAAATCACCTAGAATTGTCCATGTAAGTACCATTCAGCTCTCACTGACCTAGATGAGACAATGCATCTTATATAAGCTATCATCTCTTGAGCTACCCCACTCCTCCTTCCTTGCTCCTTCTCAGTCCTCTCCCTACTTTTTTTAATCTCAAAATTTTAACATCAAGTTTTATGTTTATGTTTATTTCCACGCCCACATTTAAGTCCATTTTTCAACTCAAGTCGTTATGAATTTCAGTGCAAAGCAAATAAATTAAGAGGCCTATGGTTAAACAGCTTTTTAAAGAGGTCACAGGTTTTAAGAAACACACACCACCACGTCAAGCAAGCATAAGACCCTAAATTTCTTGTCCATGTTGAAATGTGAGAAATCCTCCTCTATCACGTTCAAATGTTCTCAGGCCATAAATAATCCATTGAGATACAGGCTTACAAAAACCTGAGTTTAACTTCACAAATTTTTTATCATCTTTGTAACAATAGTTCTCAGCACTGACAAATACTGACTCATAAGAAACATTTCGGATTAGACGATTTGTCCTAAAGCAGTAATTTCAAGTGGTTCAGATTAGAATCCCACTCTACTAAATTTGTACATATTGTTAAACCATCTCACATGGTTAGCAATGCAATGACTAAAAAACTGTCTGGAATAGCCAGAAGATGAGTGCAAATCCACATGAACTGCTGGCAAATTGTGGACAGCTAGACACTGCTCTCTCTTGGAACTCTATCACTGTAATTTGGGCAAGGAATGGTTTGGGTAGGGTAAAAAAGATACATGGTGCAGTGAAACAGCAAATGAATAACTCTAGAACAATGAGGACATTAAACCAAGTGCCTCATCACTGTGCTGTTCATTGCCTCACAGCTCACCTCCAACAGGACAGGCTTCCGCAAAGTTATGAGAAAGCAGAAAAAAACCCAGCATTATAGACTATATTTTTAAATTTGTATGCAAGTCTGAAAGGAAAAAAAAATAAATATGCCTGCTACAAGAAATACTACTGTATTGATTCACAGTTTGGGGCAAGTAGGTAGATCTTTTTCTTTGGCTTAAGTGAATTCACAACACAGCCATGTACAACTGCTGCTGACAGCTCAAGCCACACAGCACATGGAAACAGCAGCTCACCGGGCCTGGAAGAGTTCACTGTCTCCATGAGATATTCACAACTGAAAAAGGGGCACATGGTATTTCCAGCAGGTGACTCCTCAGTGTTAGCAGAATAATGAGTTGCCACGCTGCTGACTGAAATGTCTTGGTCTCCACCCCGCCTCACTTCCTAGAGCTATGCTGGCCATCAGCTTTGAAATTATTCTGAAGCACTAAGACCTTAAAACATTCCCATAGCAAAGATGCTGCTACGAGGGACACAACAGACAACATCTTCCATAAAAAACCCACTTCACTAACTTGAAAGTATCAAAAAAAAATCAAAATGAAGAAATATGTGTTTGTATTGGACTAACAATTGGGCATTTAGAAGAAGAACGAGCCAAATGTTCATAACTGAACTAAAAGGCATTTTACGAGTTATATCAAACAATTTGCTCCCTGCTGCAATCATAATACGTTAGCTTTTCTTTGGTTTTCTTTTTTCTTCTTCTTCCTTATTTTTTATTTTCTTTTTGAATTTATCTTTATTCCCCCCAATACTTGCTTAAAACCAAAAACAGTTACTAACTTGTCACATGATTTTTAAAAAGTAGTTTGGAAATGTTGAACAAGGAGAAACAGTCAATGCTGTTCATCTTAGATTGAGAAGTTTAAATTAATTGGCTTTGTCTTTATTGTGCAAACAGATGAAGACAGGAAGACTATCTTCACCATTTTAATATACCTTCCCCTCCATTTCCCACACTCTGTAGCTATTATACAAAAAGGATTTTGGCAATTAGGGATTTTCATTTTTTTCCTTCCTTAGGAGGCTTTTTTTTTTCTTCCAGAAAAGATTGAAAGCAAGTTGCAAAAATTCTAGCATTCACAGTCACACTAGCATTACTTCTTCCTAACTCTTCATTTTGATTAATCACGGCAACTTAAAATATTGATGAATTTCTTTACTAATCCTATGAAGTTTACAATAAGCACCGAAGAGGCAATCTGATCATTCGCATTTACACTATTGCTTTAGACCTTACACATTTCAAATAGAGGGGAGAAAATATGGCAAAAGCTGCCTTCTTGTCTGCAGTATTTACATGCTTTACATAGTTTAAAAATATGTGGCTTATTAATGACTGATTTTTCAACCTCTCCAATAAGCTTTTTATTAACATGACAGTCCTTTACTTGCAAGTGTCAAGCAATTTCGTACTGTGCATGTACCCTTTATGATGTTTAATATAAAAGATAGTACAGTATTTATATCCCTCACAATAAAAGAATGGATTGTTTTAAGGTTATACAGCCCAGTTGTGATAAAGAAAGAAGGAACCTTACAAAATGATAAATATTTTCATTAAAAAACTTTAAAACTAAAAGTTCAAAGATATGTTCTCCTCTCTTATATCTTGTCAAAACATGACTTAGGACCCAAAACTAATCTACTTTCAATTTTATTCCATATTTCAGTGCTGTCATAGTACTCAGCAGAGAGTATTGGAATACGATCATTTTTTATTTTGTTGATGTTACCGACAGCTTTATTTCACAAAGCAATCTTATACTATGTCTACCACTGGCAGGTCACAAAGGTCAAATAGTCTATCCTTACAGGTAGAGAGCTTATTAAATGGCACGTCTATTAAACCCAATGGACAACATAAAGAAACATTTCAGCAAAATACTTTTAACATAGCTCAGTGAAGACACAGTCAAAAGGTTATTAAATAATTTGAACTATGCCCAATAAGATTTTTTTTTTATAAGGATCTTCAAAATTAAGCTTCATAGAAAGCATTTTGAACAGACAGTAGGAAAAAGACCTGCAGAAAGATGAACTTTGTCTGTGCAAACATTTACTTTGTATTATGCATTTACAGCTACAGACTTACAGCACACTTAGTGCTAGGTGACTTACAAAAAATAAAGTTTCTGCTTTCCAGGACTTAATTAAATGTCCAGGACTTAAAATTATCTTGAAATTTATATGATACCCTCTTCAGCAGTATTTGTACGTTTTCTTTACATACTAATCTGGATCATTGTAGGATAATTCTTCAGAAGCAATATATTTTAGCTATTTATTTTCAAATGACATAACCACATAATGGTTTGGAAAAAAGATCCAATTACGTCAATCAGAAAAAGGCACTCAAACAAAGTCTTCATATAAAGTCCACAATTCTTTTTAACTAAGAAGGTGTATGCTTTGCAAGACCAGAATATTTATAGACATATAATTGTGATTTTTATCTCTCTTTCTGGCATCCTTTCATTATTTCACTATTTGCCAGCTACTTATCATATGTTGGATCTTGCTATTTCAATATTTGTGTTTGCATGACTGCATTTACAACAGAATAACAAAATAAAGACATCTTTGGATTGCCAAACCTACACATTCAGATGTTCATCTTCAGACTTAACCCTTGCAGCTGAATCAAAGAAAGCATTCCAATCACATTTCTAAACCATGTATACTTACTTCTGCAGAGCTAAAATTCTGAATATGGGTATGCAGAGTCTGTAGACTCTCATATATTTATTAGATACAGTACTTGGTCTACTGTTATCAATAGATTCACCTAGTCAGATAATTAATAAGATACAGAAACATAAAACACGAGTTGTTAAAGTTTACAATTACCTTCCCTCACAGCTCCATTCTAAATGCACTGTCCTTGCTTTAACACATAGTAAATCATCTACCTAAATGTATTTGCACCCAATCATTTTTTAAAGTCACAATCTTTGTAGTGTCAACTTGTCAAGGGTCAAAGGGAAGAACAGGCAAGATTCCCAAATCAATCTGCTTGTAGAAACTGTCTCATTTCATTTCAAATTACCTGCTGTGGCTGAAGCAGGCTATGGACAAACTGCCTTCCTCCATAAACCATGACAGCACAGGTCGAACTTATGTGATCATTCATAAGGGGCAAGTCATGCTGGGTCTGTCATTAACTACTTTTAAACTGCTGTGCAGGGTTAAGTGATCTTACAGGGCAGCAGCAGATATAAATACTATTTGGACAGTTTAATGTCAGGCGACAACTCCTCTGGGATAAAAACCATGTAGCCCAATGGTAGTGTTATCGATATAAGGATTAAGGTACTCGGGGACTGTTTCTTACACTCACAACTCATGTGTTTTCAATGTTATTAAAATATCAGATGCATAACATAGCATCCCTTAAGAGGCTCCCCAAAATATTAGCAGCACCACTCACCATCTTGTGTGGAAGAATTCCCAGTTATTTTAGTTTTGTCCTTGTGTAACTGCCCAATCCAGGAGAGTATACTGCTAATCTAAAACTGCAAATATCTTGCTGCAATGAAAAATATGCCAGGCTGCGTGATTCACAGGCAAAGGAAACAGTCCTCAAAGTGAGTCTGGGCAGGTACCACAGAAGTCCACATTAACCAAGGTACTTCAGCAGACACCTACTGTCAAAAACAGGAGTGGATCTATTAATTGAACCTACTACGTAGCTAGCCAATAGGGATACAAAAAGACCACTGCGTAGCTTAATAAGCTGTATACATTATTACTGCATAACAACTTACTATGTGCTTTAGTTATTCCTCCTCTGGTCACCATTCTACTGATCTATGAACAAGAGAGATACTTCTTAATGACAAAACAGCCATCATCTTTTGCAACACCTGTGGACAGCAAAAACCAGAGGAGATCTGTAAGACCAGTGGATTAAGTTGGTCTCAGTATCAAAAAATTAAAATTTTTAAAGAACTAAATTATTTTTCCAGATTCTTCCTTCACCATCCTATCTTTATTTAATGATTACAAACATAGGTTGCAGTATCCTTAATGCATTTGTCTTCAGTCATGAAGCAGGTGGGTATTTTTATAAGAACATGCAGGAAGAGATCTGCTCCAAATTGATCAAGACGACAAACTCTCGGTCATCATAAGATGCAGTATATGATACATATACAAAACTATACATGAAAAAGCACGCTAACAGAAGGGAGCTGATTCATCAATGTCTGATAAAGTACAGCTGCCAGTGGCACTAAGAAACAAAAGTAGTAAACCTTAGTCTAACAAAATCCCAAACTTCAGAGACACGAAAACTTAGTTCAGGAGGCAGGAGAGATTAAGAATACATGTGCTTTTGAAAAAGAAAGTATCAATACAACTTGTCCAGAACTGAATGTCACTTTCTGAGGCACACAACAGTGACACCGGATTTGAGGCCAGCTCTCCTGTAGGAAAGGGGAGGTGCAATGGTTCTGTTACGGATTGCCCGCCCGTCAGCACTACAGATCTTCTATTCCTTTATACTTAAATTTGCCCAGTGATCACTTAGTGCCCTTACATAGCACCAGAATTCTCACCACCATTTTTAAAAGGACAAGCAGCATATACCCACAACCACCACCCCACTTCCTTGGTGTCACTGGCTCTAATGCCCCAGTTCCTTCTCTCCAGCTCCAGGTTTCTCACTGAATCTTCTTAATTCTCTTCTGAACAAGAGCAAAAAGGCTGTCATCAACACAGGAGGGTGGGATTGAACAACAAATCATACATCCCTGCACACACACACAGTGTGTATTCAGAAGCTATTCCATACGTCCATGGGTGTGAAAGGCCCAGATCTGCTGGGTCCAATTTAAATACACCATGAATCAAACAGGTAGAAGACCTCATCCATAAGGATACAGAGTTTCCATCCCCACCCCTAGCACTCCAGGCCTTTCCAACCATTCACTACAGGCAGGCTCCAATTCAGAATTCAAGACCTGCCCTGCGTTCTATGTCTGATGACCAGCCCTAAGCAACCTATTGCTCTGCACCAACCATCAGGTCCCCCTCTTCATGACAAAAACAATGACCCAATCTCATTTCTTTCTTTCCCTGGGAGCAGGAATCACATACAATTCTCAGTTCAGCAAATTCAGATCCAAAACCCACTCACCAAATGGTACCCTCTATGCTGACCTCTCTCCCAGA
>JAVSBS010021156.1:27379-43269 GCA_033124195.1 Coracias cyanogaster
CAGATCAGACCCAGTTTGTCCCTTACACACCAGCTCCTAATTATATTGCTTTGCACTCTGTGTTTGTTCCTGCCCCACAGGTTCCCCATCTCACTGTCAATCTCCACTCTCATTTTTAACACAGACTCCCAGAAAACTCACTTCTGTTGTCTTCACTTCCTCCTCATGCCTTTGCCCACAGGAAATCGTTTCCAGCTCAGATGCCCCAACAAGAGCTGGCAGCTGCCGTTATTTAAAGCCACAACAGGTATGAATACAAGTGGAGTCCTTGACCACTCCAGTTACTTCTGTGACCATCCCACATACAGAAATGCTACCGTTTCCAAAAGTTTGTAACATTTTAAATTCAGACAAAATTTTATAATAACGCTGAAGAGACCAATCAATTAATTTAAAAAAATATATCTAGAGAGTGTTAGTTCAAAGAAATAAACATAAGGATGTCAAAATGGGTAAAACTACCTATGTTCCACTAATTTCACACTTGGAAATGAATGCTTCCTCATAAAATATTTTGAGCAGCCAAGTAAAATTTCAGACCAGTGGCTTTAGTTTAACAGTTATTTGCGACTGAAAAGAAATTTATGACAATGTATGTTAACATCACTCAAAATATTGCAGTTCTGGTTGTGGCATCATATTTTAGCCTTTTTTTGAGGAGATAATTTAGGGGGGCTTTATAAATCCATTAGTACACAATAAATACTGACACGAAGTGAAAGAATCCAAATTTACTCATCCTCCCTGATCAGGGTAATTTGCATAATTTCGGAAACTGATCTAACTTTACATTGGATGGAAACATTACACACAAACTGTAAATACATTACAGAAAAAGGAAAGTACAGGAGTTAAAAAACCCAAGATACTGATCTCTGTGCATGTGATTCACAGACATTCACTGCATAGGCAACAGATAAAATGTTTCTAGCTCTTTTGTGTATTTTGTGTATCTGATAATTTAAAAACTAGAAAAAAACCACTTAATGATGATCCTGCTCTGAAGAATTGTTTAATGTCAAAAAAGGACACAACATCAACAATCATAGGCATAAAGAATGTGCTTTAGGACTACAGCTTAGGTTCACTTAAAAGTGCTTCAGGTCACTTCTCTGCTCTGGAATCTCTGGAAAATCTACCAAATATACATAAGTTATACCTCTTCTACAGCGATTCTCACAAGAGCCACCATTCTTTTGGCCGCAAAAGTGGAATAGTCTGTGCTTCAAATTGTTTTAGCCAATAGTTTATTAAAGGAATCAGCTGCTCAGAAGCTGCAAAGGATCTGTTACCCTCCATTTCCAGTCTTGCTTTCTAGAAGAGTAGTAGAAGCAAAATGCCCAATGTAAGAGTGTTAAGTACTACAATTAGAAAATGGAAGATAGCTCAAACAAAATCTTTTTATTATATATTTACTATTTTAAAAGCCTATATTACACAAAACTACATAAAACCAAATCACTTCCCCCCCCCACTTTTTGTCCTTTAGATAGGATCACATTAGAAAATTCCTTTACCTCCCAGTTCCATGGCTGTTGGCTGCTGTATTTAATACTGCAGTATAAGCTTATTGATATCAATACAATAAGTATGCAGAATGCTTCCTAGTAATTTTCTATATACACCATCTGATAAAGGAATTAAAACTACATCAGTAGTCAAACTAGACAAACAGGTCACTTAATCATCCCTTTTTCCATCTGTCCAAGACTAAACATTTAGTAACAAAACTTCATAATAATACATGATTTGACTTAAGCTCTCTGCAAAGGTATCCTTTCACGGCTATTATTTACACATTTCAAATGAACGGTAACAAGAGTCTCTGCAGCTGAGTGAAACTTCCAAATCCCACCAAATTAAAAAAAAAAAAAATTGTTGTAACCAATGGGAGTTTTAACTCAAAGGATTTCAGGAGTTTTGATGCACGGGAATATGTATTAGATATTAAACACGTTTTCAGAATGCATTTTTTAAAAATGATAATACATTTACTTTGAATTATTACTTCCATGCTAACACTACAGAAATTAGTTAAAATTAGAAACCAATTTATACAGTAACAAACTTGTTTTCAACCCGTGGCACACTCTTACATGTATTACACAGCTAACGTGTATTATCAGCTACACCATCACTGTAAAATGTTTAGAAGGCCAAAATAGTAGGTTGCTGGTCCAAAGCTTGAGGTCAAAAAGGGCAGACTAAACAAGCAAACTTTCTCTGTCTTTCACTTTTTTTAATTAAAGATCATACTTCTCAGAGAAAGAAAATTTTAAAAATAGTATGAGCCACCTGTGATTTGCATCTGTAACTACTTGAAACAAGCTCAAATGCCATTGTGAAAGACAAAATTAACAGAAAGATAAATCCTGGATTACCTCCTACCTATCTGCAACAGTCGATCTGGTGGAAAAGTAGTGAGCAGCTTCTTCACATCTCCCTTGCTACAGTTTCCTAACCTCGGTAGCAGAGGGAGGCTAAGGACCGTTTGGGCTTATTTGGATGAAAATCACACTTAAACACCCTCTGCTAAAGGAGCTTCCTATTTTTCTTCATTTTTCTTTATCCTTACACAGAGTAGTATCAAGAAAATTTACCAGGTTGATCACATCCCTTCAGCTGCTGCGGTTCATTTTGCAACTTCTTCACGATACCGCAGCAGAAAAACGTAGTATCTAGAGCTGTTCAGTTTCTCCTCCATCATCTGAGCAGAAATATAGCATATTCTTGACAAGTAACTATTGAGAAAATACCTTAAACATTACCTGCAAAATTATTTTCAAATATAAAGAAAAACAAAGTTGAAATAAGTAACCATTTATGCAAAACATAACTAAAGAGAATTATTTAAATACTAAAACAGCCGAGTCACCACAAACTCAGTTCAAAAGCATTACCTGAAAGTTATAATTTCTGCTCTAAGTGTCTCCCCTTGATTTCTAAGGCATGGAGTGAAAGAGCAAAATCCTGTATCATCATGATATGGAAAAAGAAACAACCCTGTTATCATTGGGCTACAATGATTAGCTTAACCTACAGATACCTTGCAGCATTGCCTAGTTGGTGGAAGTGATTGAAGCAATGAGATCAACACAGAACAACCAAAAACCACCAAACAAGTATGCTCTAAATCAGCGTAAAAATTCGGCAGATGCAACGGTGAGTTTAAGACAGTGCCCTGAAACAATGGGCTATGACTCCACTGAATAATAAAGTATTACAGGAATTTTGACGACTCCTCCATGAATGACAACAAGTCTGTAGCTCCTGAGGGCTCATTCCTTGCCACATCTCTTCTTTAAGGAGGAAAGATTACAGGATGCAACAAGTTTCAAACCTATCCATATGCAGATATCAGCACAGTATGTACCATGTTAGTAAATGGGAACAAGTGTAGTCACTTCGGTGACACAGTATTCGATTGCAATGAATATTTGAATTTAAAACAGCACAAGCTTGGCTGAATGATCAAGTTGCTTGGCAGCAAAGTGCAATATGATTAAATGTCCGACATTAGTTTTAGTAATAAAAATTATTTCCTTAAAAGAACATAGAAAGGCAACTTCACAGAAACTCCCAATTCACTCCAGTATGTCTCAGACAATACTTTGCCTTAGATATTGAATAAAAAAAAACCCAAACCAAAAGAACAAGAAAAGCACCTTAACCGTGACCGTTTTCCCATTTGATGGCAAGGAAAACACATCTGTTGACTATTTTGTAAATCTGCCTTCAGATTTTCATTCAAACTGCAGACGGCTGAAGTTGATTATTTTCAAGGAATGACTCACGCTTTATGCTCTCTCTCAAAAAAAAAAAAAAATCACTGGAAAGAAGATGCAATGGAAATATGGCACTCAGAGCCTCCAGGTTAGCAGAGAAAGAGGAATAGGAGCAGAGCACACTTCGCAGCACATCTTCAGCACCTTCACGCCTGGGATATCGTCCTTGCCATACATGCTGTTGGGCAGAGAAAACTTAATCCGCACAGCTATTTATATGATTCCCGTTTTCCTGATCTCAAAGAGATCAGTTGTGGAAAAACTGCCCGCCGAGTCACAGCGTCAGCCCCATCTCCAAAGCCCCATCTCAGCTGCGGTCGCAGCATCACGTTGGGAACGAACCGCGGCACAGCGAAAGAACGTGACTGAAGCGACCCCGCTCAAAAACGCTGGGACAGAGGGACTCAAAAACGAGGGGCAAGCTCCGTTGCTCGTCCCAGCCAAGGACCATTCCCCAGCTCGTTCTCCAGCTGCGGCACTTAGCCCCTCGTCTCAAGCACCGGCATGCAAATGAGGGTTAATTCCTCGCGTGGGACAGAAAGGTAAGCTGAGACAGAAAGGTAAGCTTACCGCCCAGATGTTTTATTTAGCTCCTCGCGTTGAACAAAGTGACACTGATGACCAAACAAGCTTTAGAAAATAAAATCCATTGTCACAAACGGAAAAGCAAGTAAACACTACAAAGCTGAGAACCCGCCAGTTTTCCTGTGCTTAGGATTTTCCAAGACCATTGTTTATATCCTCACACTGAAGCTTTCCCTATTTAGTAAACCGATTAATTTAAACCAATGCAGACCCACGTGCGGGCCTTATTATTTTTGTTTTGATGCACTGGACGAAATAGTGAATTACAAGTATAAAACGGTCCATGAATTTTCCGAAAGGAGGAGAACACACCAAAAAATGATTTTTGAGGTAACTAGAAAAAAAAAAAAAAATTCTACCATTCAGCATCTACACGGAGTAGGTTCCTTTATGACATAGCAGAGATTAGCCATTCCAAGGAGATGGATCCTAAAAATATTAGGTTATGTAAATAAGTGCATCAAAACCACATGCTGAAAAAAACCCAAACCAAACAAAACAAAAAAGTTTCAAACACTGATGCAACTAGGGGCAAGAAGCTAACCAGAATACATTTCTTTAATCAGTTTAACACGACCAATCCTGTACTCTTGGCCCTTGTGTGTTTAGAGCCATCTACAAGCCATCCAGCTTTTTTTTCTGAAAAAAATATGAATTGCCACTAATTGGGATGTCATACTGGTTTCATGACACACCAAACAAATATTTACTTCAGTCCTTCAATGATGTCTCAGAATCACCCGATACTTCTCCCAGCCAAGAATTCAGATTCCCCGCACTTCACTGATTTGTGTTTTTAGCTCAATATGACCACACAGCTTATTTTGCTTTAAACCCAGAGCTCCTCTGCTCCCCAGTGCTTCCCTCCACCATGCACTGCAAAGTCATCTCCTGCAGGGAAAGTTAAATGGCATAAAACCCCTACGATGCACTGGAAGGGAAATACCAGTACCAGCACCCTGCAAGCAAACATTTTCTTCACATGGAATGTGTGTTACTTTGAGAAAAAGCAGTTACATGCACAGAAGTCTTAATTACATTAAGAATTTAAATACAGAGTTTTAGTCGACTGAAAACAAAAAAAGAGGTGGCAGTTTCCTTTCAAAGGCAGTCACAACCTTGTACATAAGCCCACAACACCGGAAAAGAAGAAACCAGCTTTCTCTGTGTGTTAAAGGTCATCATAATAGTTTGACCAGCAGAGAAAGCAAAGTCAAGAACTATTATCAGATAATGATTCAGCGTAAGAAAAAGGTAAATGAAAGGAGGCAGAAAGCAAAGCTATGCAGAGGGGGACTAAGAAAACTCAAAGTATACATTTGAAAACCTACAAATTTACACAAAGCTATTAAATCTAAAGGAAAAAAGGCAGAGTTTAAGACAAATATCAAAACAAATTTTCATGGATTCTTCTAGTAGTCAAAGGTGTCATATAACAGTCTAGTCATGCATCTATTGATATTAATAATTAATGCTAATGCACAATTAATAAACATTCCTTTTTTTCTGTTCTTCTAAGTACCAAAAGGTACTAAATATTAGGCTCTAACTTGGCCCTTGCACATCTCAGTCTTCTCTGCAAACAGATCAAAAGCTTGAGAGCCATAGCAAGAAAAATTTCAAACCAAATATTTCTATTGCACTAAGTATTTTAAGAGCTAAGTATCCTCCCCTCTGTTCCAGTGTGAGACCATGTTGCTTTTTGGTTACCTCTATGTTATGTTAAGCTCTGTCCATGCTAATTTAGGCTGTAACTACTTACTTCAAAGACTTTTTTTTTTTCTTCCTTTTCAGAACAATGCTGAAAGGAACTATCAAAAGAAAAGAAAAATCTTGGTGATGATGGAAAGGTCTATAACATTGGATATGTAAATTAACACTAAATATACTTTGTATATTCAGAAACTCTGTGAAATATTAATTATTCCTTTATTATTCCTTTACCTTCCCTGCACTGAAGAAATTGTCAAAAATACTTCTGGTGCAAATGACCTGCAGTTAGCAACCCTGAAAACTGTAACTCATCCTCCAATGCAAACTGGTTTTAACTCTTATTTCATTAATTGAAACAGCCATAAAAAGATCAGTTGCTTCTGGAAGACCGTCCATCTAAAAGCATGGAAACTAGTCCTGTGTTTTAACCACATCTATTTTTATTAGAATCAATGAAATACAAGAAAATCTTAAGTGCAAATGAGCATTGCATTTCAACTATAAAGGGAACATTTTTAGGATTCGAAGGAAGTAAGAGACACCAGTACAACCAGAACTTCATTAATTAGTATGCAGAGTATGTGAATATACATTTACCTTCAGTTGCAGCTCCTACCTACAGTCGTGTTCCATACAACTGTAGATGCTTTGTAAATCTTCTCAATGAAGGAAAATAAAGACTAGAAATATGAAGCAGCTAAACAAGTGTCACTGAATATGTTTCCAATGGAAAAAAAATAGCATTTTGTTTTCTCACTCAGTGAAATCTAATTTTGTGTACATGTCAGCCAAAGAGGAATGGAAAGAGGGGCAAGGTCTTGAGTGACTTTTCTGCTGTTACTTTGCATCCTTAAAGACATTTATTACACAAAACATTCACCATAATTGCTTTTACTTTTCAGCTCTGTTTAGGATTCAATACACCATACTTACATCATTATGGCTCCTGATGCTCTGCCACAGATGCTCTGCCGCATAGCTATTTGCCACATCCACATATGTTTGACTCCTTTGGGCATTCCTGTAAAGCCAGTAGGGAATTCCTTTTTTAAGCAAACCCTTTTAATGTAGCTAAATCTTCCATAAGTAGCTTTGAAAGTCTGCCCTATAATACACTGACATAAAAGAGCATAGTAATAGTTGATTGACAGGCAGCTTGAAGCAAGTGAAGAAAGAGAAAATACATAAACAACACTTTGTTTTTCCCTTGGCACCTTCAATCAGAAAGTGCTGCTGGACTGTCACTACCCATCCTTATTACGGCTGAAATTACAAAATAATAACATCCCATTTATTATGCATACTACCAAAATATCTATTGTAAGATACTGCAAGAAGCACAGTTTGAAGCACCTAAAGTTATTTCCCAGGAAAACCCATTTTCCATCCATTCTCTTCAGTTTTAAGCCATTTACTTTTAAATGCCAAGGATTAAATGAGTCTATATTTTATTTTTAACATTTTCACAAAATATTTCCAATAGGTGCATTCTTGGTATACTATGATAATCAACTGCTTCGTTTCAGATGCCTTTGTGTCAGACACTTCTTCCATTTCCTTTAAAAAGTAAGCAGCCTGTTCAAGGCTTCTCTACACTGGAGGAAACATTTGACACTATGAACTGGCACAATCCAGGGGCAAAAGAGGCTCTTCTGCCACAGGACTGCCACTGCATAGGAGGCTTGGGACAGCCATCAGGACACAGGACCGCAACACAGATTGAAAGCAGTAACACATCTCAGAGGCAGCACTTCAAAAGAAATGGCCATCACTCCAGTTCATGTTACGTGTACCTGGCTGTAGCTAATTCCATTACTTTCCTAGTGGCAATAAAGCTACCAAAGTTTAACTAGCATTGCTGCTTGATAAAATTCTAGGGATTTATCTAATACCACAAAAATAATTCCATGGCTTTGTTTCTCATAAGTAAACTGTTAGGCTGCTCTGAAACGGCAAAATTAAGATAAAACTACAGTCTTGTTTCCATTAAGCAACATTAAACACTCCTACTCCCTCCCCTTTTAGCAAAACGAGAATATCTCATGCTAATATATCTCATCACTGAGAAAGAGAGCAGAGCAGCTGGGCAAAATAATGAGTTGAGAAACACATTCCCTTCTTCCTGGTCCCTTACACAAGCCTATATATGTCTGTGATCCCAGCCCCCTCCCAGCTTCTATAAATATGAAAGAAGAACATATGTCTGTTAATACCTTGTATAAAGCACATTTCATTCAATGCTTTTATCAATGGACAATCCCACAAGGTACAGAAATTTCAAAACCTCTAAATGGTACAACTGTTTTACTTACAAACGCTTTCTTACACTAACTACCAAATCTACTTTGCTCAAAATAGTTAAGACCTTGGGTCAAGGAGACAGTGGCATTAGCACTCAACAGAAAATGTGCTTCTCTACACTAAAATAGCCACTTAAGCAAGAATGTGGAAATGATTTATCTTGCAATGTTTGAAGTTGGATCTTCACCTCAGCTATGTCATGACTGCACAATCAGTCAGAGGAAGACTGTTACACTTTCATACAAAGAAAAGGATATTCAACTCTTCACTATAAGTATCTAACAAGTAATATTACCTTTCAGAAAATAGGAAAAAGCATAAATATTAGCTAGTGGAAACATTCACATTTATAACATAGGACTCTGAGACCTTCACTCTTACAGTCCCTAAACATAAATCTGTGTTTGATAATAGAAAGGTAATGCAATTTCTCTGAAAGCTTTTTAATTTAAATAAGGTTGCATTTGAAATCCTAAATATTGCAGTGCTATAGTAGTGTAAGGTAATCAGAAAAATATCAAACTGAAAACTTAAATTGAAGCTTTATTAATCAAGTCTTGCAAACATAATCAGATTTTGAGGCAAGGAAGCAGCATGTAAGTTTAATCTGGGATTCAGTTATACTGTTTATGCATTCACTATCCTTAAACACCTATACAACCTATAGGCAATTTTAAAAGTAGAAGGCTATAAAGGGTTTTCCAGTTATGCACACACAATAATGGTAATACCTATGCATTCACCTAACAATTTGCAGGATCAGATCCCACGGAACAACTTGATGGTCTTCTATAGAGACATAACAAGTCCAGTAAGATCACAAAATTATACACCTGTGAGACTGTTTTAACAATGTATTTATTCTCCAGAGACCTAATTACCTTTAGAAATCCCCTGCCTTAAGAAATCAATTAAGCTGCTAATGTGAAAAATAAGCAGTTCTCATAATAATGGGCACAAGTACTTCTATTGGAGTTGAGAAAGATGCCAACTTGCAGAGACTCTGGCTCCACAACCTATTTTGCCTCCCTAATTTTAACCAATGTAGTGTTCTAAATAAAACTCAACCACTGTACTCTTAAATAATTTAAAAGTTCATGTTTCTCACATTTATAGATATCTTCTCAGCAATAGTACCAGAATTCAAAGAAATAATCAAGAAATTAGGGAATTTTAGCCAAAAAGTCTGTTAATTTTCCTCCTCTTGACCTGTCAAAACTCTGCATGTCCTCAAAACCAGTGAAATTCAAATGGTCTTTAGCTGCCCAATATTTCAAGGTTTCAGTCATTATTCAGAAAAGTAGCAGCCTCACAGCTAAGATAGCATGATCATAGCCATATTCCTAACCTGTACATACAAAAGGCTGGGTACTATACATTCCGCAGTTGAATTGTGGTATTTTTGAGAATTCTCAGTTTTATTTTCATAATATGAAAGGAGAGGTCTCTGCATTCTAAATGAGGACGGCACAAGATTTCTTGTCAGAAGTGAAATATCCGTGTACACATCAAGCACCGATACTCAGCTTTCAAAAGGTCAGCTGCAAATGAAGCTCTCTGCTCTTCACTTTTATATGAATTTAGCAAAAACACAGTGTAATCAGTTAGCAAGAACAGGCATTATAACTGAAATAATTCTATCCTAGCATCCTATACACGTTTATATGATTTACACTGATGTCACGAATACATTACGTTATTCATGTTTGTGTTTTGAAGAGAGTATCTAGAACCATGCTTTTAAAGAGTATATCAGAGAAAGCACTAACAGCATGGCATGGAGGGAGATGAATGCCTGGGCCAGAGGCAACCCCATCCTGAAGGCATAGAAAGTATGCCACCAGACTTGGCCTCCCGACCTGAGGTTCTAGATAGAGTACAACAACAGAACAGGAACAATCAGCAATTAAACTGATGGATGAAACCAGAGAAACATGTTGACGATCAATTTAAATCAAGTTTGTCACAAAAACCCCACTAGTCATGTCCTCTTCAGTGGCCCCACACACACCTGTGCAAGGATAAGTATTTCGGTAAGTTGCAAAGAAAGGGATGAAGAGCATGATTTACATGAAAAACAAATGTTCTTTTTTTGCTGGAGAGAACAAGCAACCAAGGACTGCAGAAGGTAGGCTGACTTCCTACAGCAATGGTGGCACCTTGGAATATTCAAAATGCAGCCTCTCAGAACACAAGACCACTGATAGTGCAAAAGCCTAAATAAAATCCCTCCCACTGCTACTTCTTTCATCACAAAAAAAAAGTGGAATAAAAAATACTATTTCCTCCCAAGCTTATCTGCAGGACTCTTACACTGCACCAGTCAAGAAGACAGTGCTTATGACAGACTGAAAAGCATATATGTCATTGTACATGATGCACTGCTTTAGTCTGAGAAAATTTTAAATCAGACTAAACTAACATCTTTCCTGTGTTCAGTCCACAATGTGAGAAGGCTATTCCCACTTAGTTTAAAATAAAGAACTCCTTAAGTTAATTTTGTTTAACTCAAAATAATGGTTTGTGGAAGTTTTATTAAAATGGTTTTTAAAATACATTTTAAATACAATTGACAATCTTTATTCAGAGAGAAAAGCCTGTGCAAGCATTTAATTCATTATCGGGGAAATTATGCTTCTCAAAACCACTGCTGAGTATTCCCTGCAGTTTGAGAGTGGTTCATCTATGCAATACTATCAATTTAACAAGCAAATCTAAACTGATTTCTGCTGCACGTACTACTAGAGGGGGACGGTGCCTTTCTTACAATCCTCCGTAAAGCTTCAATTATTTTTAAAAAGGCTGGGAGGAATTCATTTGCTATTTATTTTATATACAGATGTTTAGGAAAGTCAAAAGTTTACTAGACTGAGATATTCTGCTAAAATCTTCCATTGCAAATAGGGAAGAAAAGTTTCAGAGGGGCAACAGAACCAGCAAGTCACATCCTGCTGGGACATATATATATATACACACACACACACACATACATATAGCTGCATACCTTGCTTGTACTGCAGCTCATTCGATTAAATAGCCTTCAAAAGGAGTAGATGTCTGATGGATTATTGTATTATAACTGGATAATTTGCACTACTAGCTCATCTATAGGAACACGGAACTTGCAACATCAGATAAACTAGCTATTGTATTTGGTCATATAACTTGCCCTAGGCAATGCAATTCTTGATGCTTCAATGGGAGTTGTAAAAACTCCAGCCCATCTTCTTGGCCTTTAGTCTTATTTCAACTGATACACTCTGCTATAATTAATAGTGTACAGATTGCCTTCTAAAATGTTACCCCAAAACCTTTCAAGATCTTGCTGTCAGTAGCTTGTGATTACAAAGCTGATCACTCAGGCTGACATTTTCATCAACCACATTTGACACTGTCAGATGCTTTCTGTGCACACATGCACATGAAAAGAAAGATAAACAGTGATTACTCAGAAAGCCCTGCTCACTTCTAAGGAAAATGCTAATGAAAAATACATTGTCTTAACTATGGGGAAAAAAGCAGCTCTTCCTCTTTGGAAATCCCTGGTACACCCAAAGACAAGTAAGTTTCAATAGGAAGGTATTCTTGGTGTCAGGGGTACACTGATGCTTATTTTCAAGAAAATTTACCTAAATTCTGTCATGTAATATATATTTCTGAAAAAATGTGGTTGGCCTTATTCCTCCAGTATGCTAGAGAAAGTGCCTCCTGCCCTGCCAAGAGGCATAAAACCAAACTATCCACATAAAGGCCAGCTTCAACAGCTCTAATATCATGACAGCCGTACGACATCCAGATTGCAAGCAAATACCTATCCTCTGCATCTCATAGAGAAAAAAATCAAATCTACTCACAGACAAAAGGAAATAGCACATAGGGACAAGGAGTCTGGTGAAACTGGAACAGGAAGGAAGAACATCATGTATAGCTG
Organism: Coracias cyanogaster; assembly: GCA_033124195.1. Taxonomy (NCBI): domain Eukaryota; kingdom Metazoa; phylum Chordata; class Aves; order Coraciiformes; family Coraciidae; genus Coracias; species Coracias cyanogaster. The sequence goes on from JAVSBS010021156.1 coordinate 39,695, forward strand.
GATGCAGAAACTGGTCGGGCAAGGAATGCAGGAACAGAAATTACAAGATTAGGACAGAAGAAGAAGGGCACATGTAAAAGATGATGGAATTAGCAAAGCAGAAGCCAAGAGAGGAAAAGACTTGTAGAGCAGGGAGATCTGAATGAGACAACAGTGCTATTTGCTTACTGAGTTCAGAACTGCACTAAGAGAAGTAGGATTGGAAAAAGGTAGAAGGAACAAGGGTCAAGTCTGAGATAGCAGGAGTCCATCTGCTACTGTTACTCCTTCCTGGTCCACACTAAATAGCAAAATAACCCAGTACACCATTACTAAGATATCAGCACCTACCTGTGAAAACAACTAGCAAAGATAGTTTTCTCCACTAGTCCTGTTCCAGGGATGGTGATTACCATCTAATATCATCAGTTACCCTGCTAGCTCAAATGACATGGTTGTAGTCATCTAAGGGCTCCAGACCTCCTGTTGAACTAGAACAACATCAATAGAAAATCTATCTTGTGGCAATTTACTTGTTTACTGAGCTTGCCATCTTAAAAAACAACCCAACCACAACCACCACCAAAATACCACAGGTAAAACAGACACAGAAAAACTGCAAGAATATCAAGACCACAGTTTGAAGCCATAAATTTGTCCTGAGGCTAGTTGTTAAATATTTTCTTACAAACTCCCTAAATTCAGTAACTACAGACTGACATACATAAATAAAGGGCTGGCTTTCCACATAATTCAAGCAAAATCAATAATCACAGTGTTCAGCAATAACATGGCTTTGCACCTCAAAGAGGATAGTATCCTCTAACATCTTAGTGGAACATTAGTCCACTGCCTACCCTTCAAAGATATCTTTCTATTGCAGTATCTCAGAGAACCAGGGATTTTCACAGAAATTTTTACTGCATTTACATTATGCATACTTGATAAACTAAGTACACACAGACTATGCACTGAAGAGGGTTTAAAAAGCATGAAAAATATATCTGTAAGCATAAACCAACAAAGACTTACTGTTTATAGAAGCCAGAGAAGTTGAAGATGGAAATATTGAGTTAGTCCAAACAACACCCACTGATAAAACCGAAGGACTGTGATGAAATCAAGCCTAACAAACAAAAGAAGCGTAGGGCATAGAAATGAAAGGCCTACGGCTGGTATGCCAGAAAAATGCTGACCTCTGTTAACAGCCAGTACTTAAAACTAGTTCTACAATAGGTGTCCAAAAAGTATGAAACTTCCCATTATCATTCATAACTATCACTACATGGGAACCCACGATTCACTGCAACATCATTTAGCATTTCTGCTCCGATCTTGAGAAACAGCCTGACTAGATCCACTGAAGAAGGCCCAAATTACACTGCTGCAATACCCAGCTTTGATTAAGCCTTGAAAAACATCTGGAATACAAAACTTAAGTTTCTGCCGTCATCCGTTCACTATACACATTTTAATCCTCATCCTTTTTAATCATTTTTTGCTGTTTCAAAAGAAAAAAAAAAAATCTGGCTCAACCAGTCAAGACAATCTTTTGCAACAACCAAGCCCGTGACCAGAACAGCAGCTAAGAGCAATGCCTGAAACAGCCTAATGCTGTTACAACTTATCAACAGACTGATAAGATAATGTTCTGTGCCTGCCTTTCTCCAGCAGAAAGACTTCAAGTTAAAGTCTGAACGAAAACCAGAAGCTGCATTCTCCCTGCTTTGCTCTTGTCTTTTCTCCTGCATAACCTCTAAACAGGAGCAGCTTCAAGCCAGGCCATTTAGGCTAAGTTCAGGGGAGAACAGTCAAAAAGCAATTACCATCTCCCAAATCATCTATCAGCTAGGTGTTTCCTCATGGTAACCTCCTGCAGTTAACAACAATGGAACAAAGTTAGTAAAATATAAAGAAGTAAACAGGATTTTATTTCAAAATGCTTTCACTATCTTTTCTTCGTAATCTCTAATAAAAGACTAAGGAAGACTTGTAATGGAAAATGCCTGCAAGTTAAAGCAGACTCAAGTGTCCAAGCTAGACATCTGAAATAACATTTAACTGTTTAACACTGCATAGTGGTAAGATTCCCAACATCTCGAATTCTCTAGCCCATTCATTCCATTGAACAGTGCACTTCCAGACACTCCATTGTGCTACTTCCTAGAGACAAACACTGTCCCTTCAGCATAAAATCTCTCATTGTTGTTTGGCACAGACCAATAATCAAACAAAACTATAGAGAATCACAGAATTGTTGATGTTGGAAAGGACCTCCTGAGGTCACCTTGTCCAAATCCCCTGCTCAAGCCAGGTCAGCTAGAGCAGGCTGTCCAGGACCATGTCCATTTGGGTTTTAAATATCTCCACAGATGGACACTCCACAACTTTTCTGGCAACTTACTCTTGTGTTTAACAGTCCTCTCAGTAAAAAAAAGTGTTTTCTTGTGCTCAGATGGAATTTCATGTGTTTTAATTTGTGCCCATTGCCTCTTGTCCTGTCAGTGGGCACTGCTACAGAGTCTGACTCCCTCACCTTCATTCTTTCCCATTAGGTATTTGTATACATTAATGCAACCCCCTCTCCACCGAGCCTTGTCTTCTCCAGGCTAAATGTTCCCAGCAATCTCAGCCTCTCATAATATAAAAAGAGCCTCTAGGTCCTTAATCACTTTGTGACACCATGCTGGACTGATTCCAGTAACTCTGTCTCTTGTACTGAGGAGTCCAGGATGTGGCCTCACCAGTGTTGAGTAGATTAAAAGGACACCTCAACCACCGACAACCTTCATCTTTATGCATCCCAGGATACTGTTAGCCTTTCTTTGCCACAAAGGCACATTGCTGGCTCTTGGTCAGCTTGTTGTTCACCGGGATCACAGATTCCTTCTCAGCAAAGCTGCTTTCCAGCCAGTTAGCCTCCAGCATGTAACTGACAGGGCTATTCCTCCTCAGATGCAGGACTGAGCATTTCACTTTGTTAAGCTTCAAGAGATTCCAATCAGCCCACTTCTTTAGCCTGCTAAATGCTAGTCATGACAGCTTGCAGGTTGTTGGTTTAGCATAAATTTGCTAGTATGTGCAGAAACTGTACAGCACTTGATCTTCACTAAGAATTTACCTCACTCCTTGGCACACTTTTTCCCCTGGAAAAAAAATAAAATAACTGTTTCCACTTTCCAGCCCCAAGAAAATTTGATATGGATTTGCAAAAACAAAAGGCTCTGGTATCAAATTAGTCAGATGCAAGCACATGAAGTATGCTTTACGGATAAGTCTTCTCACTTGTAGACAACAAGTTAACTAAATCTTTCCAACCAACTGCTAATGTACTGTTCCATATTTCTTTTGATGTTCAGATAATAAAGTTAGTTCTCCCTGTTTATACAACATTAGTGTATTATTTTCCTGAAATACATTTTAAAGACTTACAATAACTACTGTTTCACTCTTGTAGTTTACATAGCTCTGAAATAACATGTACATACTCTAAAACTCTCAAAGAGACACACTCTGTTTTGCCAGTTCAGCCATCATCATTCTATGCTGCCATCAGTTGCCTGATCACACAGGCCAACACTGAACTCAGCAACATC
>JAVSBS010021156.1:43369-54754 GCA_033124195.1 Coracias cyanogaster
TTGTGCTGGTTCAGCCATCATCATTCTATGCTGCCATCAGTTGCCTGATCACACAGGCCAACACTGAACTCAGCAACGTCCCCTCACAAGTCTGCTTTCAGACAGTCCTGCCACAGGTTCCTGTGGGCCCAGCTCCTCTGCTGCCCACTGTGGTACCAGCATCGCCTGCTGGACACAACAGACAGAGATGGCTCCTCAGTGGCCCTCCACATGGAAGGGCATCACTGAGAGAGCTCAGCAAGATGCAACCAGCCCCAACAGAAGCCACACTCAACAGGAAGCTCTTCTACCTGATCAGCTCCTGGTTAATATAATCCTGGCCTCACCCACCACCCCAACCATGAGCACCTGGGTGAGGGTGGAGCCACAGAGACACAGGTGGGCCACATTCTGCCTCTGGAACACGAAGCCAACAGAAACAACAACAAAACATTCCACAGGTTAACTCCAACTTGGGGCCCACAACTCAGGACCCCGCACTTCACACTCCAAATAAAAGTACCTGATTCAGGTGCTCACCCAGTATGTGGCCTTAGAGGCGTAGCATCCACCACCACCGAGGAAACAACCTGCTCTTTAAAAGAAAATGTCCAGGCCTAGGCTGAGGAAGGTCCAACGACATATTTTAAAAAGCATATCGTCATGTGATCATAAAGAACCAGTTCTATAGATGTATCCTCTTACAAAAAAAGAACAATTCTCCATTCATTTCCTTCATCACACACTTTAGAGTTTGCTCTGCTACACAGGCCTCTCCGCTGCGAGAGAGAGCACAATTCAGATTGACATTGCTGAAACCTTGGGAAAGTCCTGAACTAGCAGGCAATGCCATTACTTAAGAATGACGGATGATTCTCTATGGTTGAAGAAAATTGCTGAGCACTGCAATTCAAAAACCTCTGCTAAAGTTGGACGGAGCAACAGGGTCTCATCATTAGGAAACAGCCACAACATTCACGTGCTTTCTGCACAATGCTCTGCCTTTTCATACGGGCCAACAAGAAATTTGAGCCTTCCTATATATATTTCAAGACAGTGAACTACAAGCCTGCAGCTACACATAGAATTAATTGGAAAATGAATGACATGAAGATTTGTAGTTTTTCTAGATTCAGAATTATAAGAAGCTACTGGTAATTTTGAATGCCTCACTGCTGTGCATCCAAAAAAGAAAACAGACTATTAGAGTATCCTAAGAAACAAGAAGGCCCTTTACTAGTCCTATGGCCCCTCTACTTTCCTCCTTCTCTCAACTCCTTGCCACACATCATTCCTGTAACAGTATCTATATTGAGAAAGAACTCCATTTTATTTCTAGATTTTGCGAACTGACAATTTACAATACATTTTCTAATCTTTTGACTTTGTTCACTGATGAGAGAAGGGAGATCCTCTATTTGTGTCCTTTCTGGCGGAGAAAAAATAAAAAAAAAAAAGAACAGCTCTTTGAGAAGCTTGTGTCAGCTTCATTGTTAAGACAAAGGTCACTGCATTCCTATTCATGATGACCTACAACTGTACCCATTTAAGGACTTCATTATGCTATATTAGACAGACCTCTTTCTCAGAGGTTTTAATTTGGCTTCATTGTGAGAAGAACAAAGCAAGCAAGCATCAGAACACAGTGTTATAAACAGCAAAAACTGATGATTTTAGCTACCAGCAGTCTTATTCCATTTGCCACCCAAAGATGAGATGTGTGAATTTTGATATTCAGAACCACGTAAAACAAAATATGAAACTACTTATACTCTAAAGTATCTATCTAAAATCCAAAATAATCAAATTTATGTACCTACACAAAAATGATTGCAGTCTCTCCAGAAATCGAAGTTTCAACAACTCAAGATGAGTAATTGGTTTAACCCTCATCTTCCCAGACTAGTATTAAATCATGGAAAGAAGTTTTAATTAAGAATGCTCAGGAAATAAGCTTTTAAATCACCTACACATTGCATACAGACTTAACTCTACACCAAGATCACCAAGTGTACATGTTTAGTTATGGGGTTTGATGGATCGAGTACATGAACAGTTTCATGCTATGACCTGTCCTAGCTTTCTAAGGCTGACAAATTTCTTAAGCTAAACAGGTTGAGTATTTTCAGTGAGACATCTCCACTGATTACTGTTGAATAACTCTCTGGACTAAAGCTGGCCAGATGTGAGATCACAGAATTTTGGCACAGATATCTGCATTTCATCTTCACAAAGTGAATTAATACTTAGAAATTGTAGGTCTTCAAAAAAACCAGGTGTTCTAAGAATTGGAGCTTGCTGCATTGCCTCTCACACTTCCAAATCATTGACTACAGCCCAGCTGTAAGGCAGGCCTCATTCTAACAAGAATACATAAATGCCTACTGCCCCTTAAAACATGACGGGGCCATGAGCATCTACCAGTAAACGTGTTATAACTAAGCTGACCAAATTCCAAGTAGATAGCTAATACAATATAAATGCCCTCTTCAGCTGCATAAGGAAATTATTAGCCTTGTTTTCCAGTATTACCAAGCACTTTCTAAGATAATATATTTTTCATTCCAGAGATCTACTTCATTAAAGTGATAAAAAGATCCATAGGCTTATTTTATCCACCATAATTTAAAGCAGCTCAGGAAAACATACAAGATGTTTTATTACACACATATATACATATATTTCCTCATTACAGGAAAGCACACTCACGTGATTCTAAACCTCGTCACTCACAGAATTGAACATGGATTTCTTTTGTAAATTCTACTCTTCAAAACAGGTATCAGCCTGGTTTTATTCACACTCATCTCAGAACCTAAGATCATCCAAAAGAACTCCCACCTACGAGGTATTTCCTTCCCTCCAGAAAAAAATATTCAGAATCTTTCAGCAGACTGAACCATCCTTACCTTCATCAATAGAATTTCTGGCCATATGCCAGCACTCACACACATCATGCCCCTTTTAAGACTCTAACCTCCTATCCACTGGGAACAGAGCACAAGCAGACAGAGAAGTACACGCTGTAAAGAAAAACAACCAGAGAAAAATAAAAATTAAATCTCTTTTGCCAACAGCACAAAGTAAAGACTCCTCCTGAGCAAGAACACATGAATACTCTGAATAGTAATAACCTAGCTTCAGATAAAGCAGGTTTTAGCATCGAAGGTCACAGATGCTACTACAGAATATCTGATGCTTGCTGCAAATCCTGCATAATAACCACTATATGCTTAATTAGTTCATAGAATGTTTTGATATTTGTAGCACTAAATAAGAAACTATTTAAAATACAATTTAAGGTAAGATAGAGTACATTCAAATAATCAAAGAAATACACTTTAAAATCAATTCTTAATTCTTTCTTCATTTTGAGTCTGACTAGGTAATATCTTACCAAATTTCAGTCAAAGTTCCCAAGCAGACAGGCAGCTTTCTAGTGCAGCGTCATACTATTACTTATGACAGTTTTGGGTTTAAAATTATCAAATCCACTGAAAATTTAATAAAAACCAAAATATTAAAAAGTACTGGTATGAAAAGTATAGGAGTATGTGATATACAAAAATTTACATTAATATGAAGATTCTGAATCAAGCATTAAAAGTTAAAAAACCACCAGAATGAAATCTTCCTTTTAATCTGCAATTCACTGCATCTTGTATGTGCATTATGTCAGACTGATTACATGACAACACAGTATTTTTTCCAAGTAGCTCTGCCTTGCCGTTTGTATCCACAATGAATAGAATGAAGAGATGAAATTCCAGTACCTATCCTTCCAGGGCATAGGTAACAACTGGGCATTCAGAAGTAAATTTTAGCATCAGTATCTATAAAACCAGTAGAATTCGAATATCAGGATAAAGATATGAAAAAACAAATTTCTTTTCTTTTGTAATGTAGCCAGACATTACTGTTTGTGAGAAAACAAGCAATGTTGAAACAAATCTGGGTTTTAGCTTCAAGTGAAAAAGGGACACATTAAATATGTTTTGACCAACATGGGTAACAAAGCATATCATAGCTGTTCATTTGGTAAACAGGGTATATACCTTGTGTTCTAAATGCTGTGCACAATTCTATGCCTTATTTTCTTAAGTGTTTGTACAAAAAAAAAATGCACAAAAAATCACCTTAGAAGAGTATTAGAAGTAAAGACACTACAGTTTATGTAAGAAGCCAGAAAAACAATTCCAGTCTGAGAATATGTAACACACGTCCCCATACAGGACACATTAGAAGAAACTGCCACTTGGAGTAACGTGCCAAACAATTCTAACACCCCAATCCATTATCCTAGAGGGGTCATCTTTGGAGACAGAGACATCAAACATTCCAATCTCTGAATGTAAATGTATTTTCAAAGAAATCTTAATTGATTATTATCAGGTTTTCAAGAACAGCAATTCCATGAGGGATCCCCATTAACCTGAAGTTCTAGTTTGGCGGGGGGGGGGGGGACAATTCCCATTTGTTTTTAAAGAAGCATGGTATGAAAAGTGGAACAAGAAAATTTTCTTCCTTAATCTTATTTTAGGAAATATGTGAGCAATTTTTGCAGAAGTTTCCCAGAGAAACATAGTGTGTGGAGTATGAGACAGACAATGCATGGAAAATTCCAGCCCAAATGGTTAAAGCTGGTAGTCAGCACAGGCTGGAAACAGAATCTTTCATTTTAAAGTTACCTGATTCCCTTCAACACATATAATGAAGAACAGCGAGGTAGCAACTTACACACTCTCACGTATCTTCTCAGGTATAACAAACATTTTCAGTCATAACTGCAACTTCACATGAACAACACCAATTTCTAGTTGGTGGGGAAAAAAAAGCAGAAGCATCATTCAAATACACTGTTTTCATGCATATAATACTGAGGGTACAAGGGAGACCAAACAATTGAAACAATAAAACCACTAATGAAATACACTGAATTACACCAGTATCTTCTCGAGGTCTTCATGAGGCATCAGGCAGCTTTTCTTTATCAGTAGTCCATTAACATGGAATTGTGATCTCGCTTCACACCGTCATATTTTTTCCCCTTTTTTAAAAATCTCCTTTCATGTCACTGATCACTTAGTCTAAAATTTCACCTGCTACCCACAAGACTGTGTCCAATTTAAACAATTCAGGAACTACTACAAGGTTTAGCTAGCTCTTCTAGATCGCCTGCAGGCAGGTCAGATACGCACTTTTAGTGGCTTGGGGCATACAGATGCATTCACAACTCAGGGTACCATACTGCACTTCTTCCAAAACAAAAACATGTCATGTGAGCCACTCTAACAAGAAACACAACAGTTTATGTACAATTTTTTACCATCATATCAATTCCTCTTTACAGTTCTGTTAGTGGTAGGAAACAAATTACTGTTCCCCTCCTGTAATTCCTTTAAAAACAACAACACACTAAAGCAGGAACTAAAATGGAAAAAAAAAATTCAAGGGCTGTTTTGCTTTCCTGTCTCTCCCTGTCACATCCCTAAATAAAGCTTTAGTACATGTGGGTTACTGCTACTATGTAGATCTTGGTAATCTCTAGGAGGCAAAACCATACCCTGGTTTCTATGCATTCTACCATATTCTTAACCTTCATTATTTAAAGAAAAATAAATCTGAACTCCATATTGTTAGGAAAAGGCTTAGTTCCACTTAAAAACATTTTTTAATTACTGCTAAATTGTGGAAAGAACATACAAAATTCCAATAACCTCTCAGATTTTTTTCTCTCAGATTCTCCTAGGAATTTTCTGAATACTAAACATTTAGCATATTTCGTATGTACTTTGGGAAGTTTTTGTCCTTGTTTGCTTTTCAGCACGCTAACAATTTTCCTCTTGTCTATGTCATTGCCTTGATTCAAGTTGCTGTCTTCTGTTCTTCAGTACTTTTCAACCATTTTGAGACTGTCAGCACAGATACTCTTACATTCACATGCAAAGTTGAAGAAAAATACAGAACATATGGAAGTCCACAAACTATCTTCAAATTACCTAAAACGCTTTAAAGTATTTTGCTATAATACTATTTTTACTAGGCTTTCCTTATAATGCATACAATAGATGAGGGGGCAAGAAGAAAAAAAAAAAAAAAAAGAGGACTTTCTAAAATCTTTCCTTTGAACAAAATTGTATTATATAATGTGTCATTCTGAATCTTCAGCAATTACAAAACATTTTTTAGCTTAACAATATGCCATTTATATATTTTTAATCAAAACCACTGAGGTTGTACAAACATTTTAACTTAAAGAAATTTGTTAGGTTTTGCCTTGGAAGCTAAAGGTATGCAATAGAGCCCTGATTTCTAAAATACTGCATTCACATTATCTGACCCAGAAAGAAACTGAAGAAAGAAAACAAGTTGACAACATGCCAGTAAGTTGTATTATTCCTTCTCAAAACTCAGTATCATAATGTTTCCTTATTAGGTTCTCAAAAGTATGACTGGATAATAGAAGTGATATCTTTATGATTTTGCGAATAATGGGTTTTATTAGTATTAAGTTAAAGCAAACAGCTAGACAATACATATGCAACTTCTACTACACACAATATAAAGAATGTAAATTATAACCTATGTAAAACAAAAGAAAAGGTACTGAAAAAGCCAACACAGTGGTTAGGTACTATTCCATCCCTGATAGCAGGCTGGGTTGTGTTTAGAGAACAGTTGTTGGCTTTTCTAAACTGAAATAGGGTGAAATACATTATCAAGTATAAAGAAAACGTTAATGGAGTTACATGGGTTCTATGAGAATACAGTCTAGATTAGTAAGAAAAAAAAAAGATAGTTCACCTAGTAAAAGAGATTACAAGTGGGCTCAGGTTTCAATTTTTAGTGGTGAGGGGCAACAGGAGAAATTACCCAGGATTTTTGTAACAATTCATTCAATAATACACCACTTTCATAACAGAAGCGTTGCACAATGTTAATAACTTTATTATACATGGAAGCCTGTAATAGGCTGATTACACAATAAGACTGCAAACAACCACTGGTACTTTCCTGACACCAGAAAAGTACGTAAGACTGAAACATCACCAAGAGTACATAAAAAACCATCAGCATAAACATCACCAAAATTACATTAAAAAACTAATCAAAAAATACATTTGCAAAAAGTGGTTTAGAGCAGTGCCACTGCCTTTCAGCAGCTTTGAATGGCCACCAGTACTTCTAGCAGGTTTCCGTGGCTCCACAGGCATTTATCAGGATTCACATATAATAAATAATGTACCACAAAATATACATAAAGTAAGGCAATAATTCCAAAGAAAAGTTCTGTTGATATTAACAAGCCACTCAAGTTCTACTTTTGTAGTTGACGTCATCACCAGAAGCCTTTGCTGGAATTGCAGCCTTGGGCCCTAAAAACCTGCAATGATAAACTGCTGCAAACCCCTGTATCCGTGAAGAGCTCCAGTGACGTCACTGGTACGCTGCTGGGCACAGGGGTCCATGTTAGCTGATCCTGATGCAGGACAGGGGCCTTAGTATGTACAATTGGGAGTATATTATTTCTTACCATACATGGAAACCTTGACATAATTCTAAAATATGTGGGTGCTTATTGTTCGTTCTCTGATGTCATAAGACATCAGAAAGTACATAGTAAAATACACACTTTCTGGAATGTAAATCTTGTTAAAATGCTCACTATTAAGTTAGGGTGAGAGGAAGAAGGGGGAGAAAAGGTGTAAACTAAGGGGGGGGGAATCCAATCTCAAGTTCAGAGGAACTGGGAGTACAACAAAAGAGAGGGAACCTTACACACTATAAGAACGTGGAAAAGGGGTAGAGCAAGAGAATTGACTTTTTTGAACCATGTATAATAAATAATGCATCCCAAAAGTCTATCTGGATTATGACTGTAGTTTCAAGTTGGGGTTCTAACAACATGAACCAGATGCATACGTTTTGTTCTCATGGTTTGTGTCAACAGAATCTCTTTACGGAATTACAGTCTTACACAGGAGTTCTGGGGACATTATTGTTTATATTAAAGCTACCATTCTGGGCTCTTCGTACAGACCCAAGAATACTTGCTCCACCTGCCTGGAATGAGCATCACCTGGAAGAACAGGAGTACTTTAAAAACAACAAGATTTAGGTAGCAAAATTCTTTCAGATCTGCCCAGACATAAAAGACAGCGATTTGAAATGTCACAGATCCCTTCCTCAAAAAGCTGAGATATATTTGTCACTATCTGTAAATTGGAAGTTCCAATACACTAGTGGTGCATAGAATTCCCATGCTCCGTTACACTTTCCTGAGAGTAAAGCAATTAGAATAAACCTTAGACCTAGGAACAAAGTTAATTTTTTGCATTTTAAACTTTTGGGCTATTCCCTGACAATCTATATAATGTAAATTTGATTGCTAAACATTGTCACTTGAACAAAAACACTATTTTAATCTATTGATTTTTGATTAAAAACCATAATAAACAGATCTAAAAAAAAAATCACACTAACAAAATAAACTAAATATGAAAAGTTGCATTGAAAGGGCACGTTACATTATTCTTAATAGGACCGTGTAGAAACATTCCAATGGCAGTGTTGTCAAAGTAAAACAAAATTACATTAAGAAGACCCCACAGCTGGTCACAGTCAGGACCTTACCTGTAACTCTGGCTGGTTGGGGTTTTTACTCGTGTACTACATGGCTCACTTACATCAGACATCATATTTGTATACCCTGAGAAATCTGATACTGAAGTCCTTACTCTATGGTCCACTTCTCCATTAGAGTTAGTGATAAAAGTCATTGGCACCCTGCTGCCCGACTTAAACTGAGAACCAAACGCTTGTGCAAAGTTCTCGATCTGGTAGGTTGCTCTAGGCTCTATGTCCTTCTGAGGATCTATCTGGCTAGTTAACTCCTGAGATGGGATTTGAAAGCTTGTTGAGGATTCTAAGTTTTTCTGTTCCTTCTGGCCAGTCAGTTTCTGAGATGTCGACTGATAGTTAGATGAAGTCTCTAAGTTTTTCTGCGGATCGATGAGATCATCCAGCTCTTGAGAAGGAGTCAACTGTTGATGCGTAGCCTCCAAAGCAGACAAATAAAAGCCTGGTTGAGATCCAAGCAACATCCCAAACGGAGGTTTTGGCAACGCAGTTGGCAATACTGAGGTAACGGACTGGCTGAAGCCACACTCGAGTGGAGATGTAGTGTATATCTGTTTGTCTTGAAACAGAGTGTGGTTATGGAGAGTTGAAGACAAGCTAACAAATTGGAAACTTGGTCCAAAAGCAAAACCAGTGCTATTGGTTGTTCTTTCAAAGGCTTGTTGGAGGTATTTGGAGTATTCTTGCAACATGCTTGCCTTATCATTTGAAACTGTCTGAGAGTTAGGGCTCAAGTTTTCTTCCTGAACCATCTCTGAATGTTCTCCTGAGGTGTGCAAGTCCACACGCTGTTCAGTTATACTGAAAGGATCTTCTTTCTGGCCTTCTGATTTGTGAGAGTATTGGTCCAAAAGGCTCTGTAAGACTTCATCAGGAATACCAGACTTGTCGTGGCAAGACTTTATTTCGCTATTTAAAGATGCTGAATCAATAAGAGATAATGGAGCTTCGTTATCCATAACACTAACACCTGCAGACTGGATGACGGACTGCTGGGAAGTCATGTGTCCGACATTAATTGAAAAGGCACTGTTACTGCTTGCAGTTTGTAAGTATCTTCTTTTCTTTGAAAACTGCATGGCATCATCGTAATTGCTACTTATTTGACCTGGTTTACCACCTGTACTTTGGAGAAGGCCAATAGATTCTACACCAGTATTGCCTACTAGGCCTAGAGAGCCGCTCTGTTTCCCAGACAGTGTTTTCTGCCCCAAAATATCTGGCAGTGGTGATACAAAATTAAGGTAATTTTTATCTGCCTGTTTTCTGCTTCCTTTTTTCAAGATCAATTTTGGCACCTTTTTCTGAAGTTCTTCTACACCTGTGCCAACTAGACCACCACTGGAAGACACAATAGGAATATCAACTGCATAATCTGGCATGGCCACATTACTTGTAACTTGAGATTCAGCTACTTTGCTGCTACACTTACTTCCTTTGTTTTCAGTGGATGTACTTTTTGTTTTACTTTTTCTCCTTGAGGAACTTGTATTTCCCTGAGACAACGCAGCCAGGCTACCCATGTTACTTGATGACCCGGGCTCCATTCCAGCCCCTGCTTTACCTATGGCTTCACCACACGTTCTTCTGTGCTTCAACAGTCTATCAGTCCTTGAAAAATACTGCTGACAAGTGTCACATTTGTATGGCTTTTCTCCGCTATGCGTCCTCTTGTGTCTTTCCATGTGGTACTTCTGGATGAACTTCATGCTACACTGGTCGCATCCAAAAGGCTTCTCCCTACTGTGGATCTTCTCGTGTCTCTGCAGCAAGTACTTCTGGATGAAACCCATGCTGCACTGGCTGCACTGGAAAGGCCTCTCCCCCGTGTGAATGAGCACATGCCTGCGCAAGTGGTAGGAGCTCCTGAAGGCAGCGCTGCAGTGTTCGCAGACGTGAGGTTTCTGACTGGGGGACGCAATGGCACCTTCTGCATCTCCCACCAGGGGGGGTTTGGATGAAGCGCTTGGCTTCCGCTTGGCTTTGATTCCCTGAGTTTCTGGCTTTGGCCTCTTTGCCTTCTTGACCTGGGCATCGTGCTTTGGCTCACCCGAGCTCCCGGGGGTGCCCTCGCCTCTGCCACTCAGTAACAGCTCTCGGTGAGGATGCTGGTGCAGGTGGTGGAGAAGGGTGAGGTCCTGAATCACACTCTGGCCGGTTCCTTCCCCGCTGCTGCTCCCCAGGCCGGGGGGTCTCTCTTCCCCCACTCCCCCGAAGAGCCCCCCGTAGTGGTGATGGTGCTGCGGCTGCTGCTGCTCCTCCTCCTCCTCCTGCTCGCTGGGCTTCTCTTGCTTGATGCTCACTAGGGACTGCAGAAAGCCCCAGGGGCTCCTCTGCGAGGAGGAGGGAGCGGAGGGGAAAGCCCCTGCCGGCTCCTTCTTGAAAGTCATGTCCTGAGGGGGCGGAGGCGCCGGGGGCTCGGCCGCCGCCGTGGAGGAAGCGGCGGCGGAGGCCGGAGGTAGCACGCACTGCGGGGGGTGCTGGGCCGCCGGGGGGGGCGCGGCCGCCCGGGTGAAGCTGGTGACCGGGGGCAGGCGGTGGTTGAACATAACCATGCCGGGGGGGAAGGTGGGCTCCATGGCCGCCGCCCTCTTGCTGCCGCCGCCGCCGAGGAAGCCGCTGCCGAGTTTCATCCCCCGGGAAGGCGGGCCAGAGAGGAGGCGCGGCCCAGAGGGGCTGCGGGACCCGCCGCCCGCCCGCCCGCCGGACACCGCTCGCTGCCTCGCTGGCGGGCGCCCGCTCAGCGGCTGCCTCCCGCGGCGGCCC
>JAVSBS010021157.1:0-12237 GCA_033124195.1 Coracias cyanogaster
ACCTTATCACTCTCTACAACTAAAAAGAGGTTATAGCAAGGTGGGTGCCAGTGTCCTCTCCTAAGTAACAAGCAATATGATGAGAGGAAATGGCCTCAAGTTGCACAAGGGGAGGTTTAGTTTGTATCTTAAGAAACAATTCCTCACTGAAAGGGTTGTAGAGCATTGGAACAGTCTGCCCAGGGAGCTGGTGGAGTCACCATCCTTGGAGGTATTTAAAAGATGTATAGACATGGCGCTGAAGGTTTAATGGTTTAATGGACTTGGGTTGTTAGTGGACCAGTGCTGGGTTAATGGTAGGGGAAATTCTGCAGTCTACTACGACATAATAGAAAATGCAGGTAACTGCATTAAGACTACCAAAACTCTCCCACTTGTAGCAAGACCCATAAAAATGAAATTCATGCCTATTACAATTGGCAACAAGATACTGGAATCTGGCATGGAGGTTATATTTAATTTTCTCTTGGTACAAGCTTTTAGATCCTACTTCTTGTACTACTCAGGGCTTTTAACATTAATCTAGATAGAATAAATAGTAGCCCAATTGTATAGACCAACTTCTCTGTGAGGCTTTTGAGGCAAATGGCAAAACCTTGTTATCAGCTTCAAAAAGGCAAGCTAAAAATCAAGCTACAAAATTCATACTTACCTTTAGAAATAAATAAATTCAGGTCCTAATTAGAAAAGAAAAACTATTCAACACTCTCTGCCTTCTGCTGGAAACCAGACCACTTACTTGGATTTAAGAACGCACCTTCAGGAGTCCTATATTTTTAAATGTTTGTTGGTTTGTTTTGCAGAGCAGTTAGTCTGTTTTGTTTCTGCAAGTAAAGAGTTCATCTGTTCATAGCCTTTATATAAAGATGTGGGTTTTGAAATAAACAAATGTAATTCCCTAAAAAAACCACACATCAACACAAGCACCTTCTTCTACGTCAACTTCTCTGCTGATTTTATGGAATTAAGTCAATTTAAGTATATTTAGCTGAACTATATTTAAGATTTACAAGGAACTGTACTGAGACAATGATCTTATGTGCAATAGTGCCTACTGATATCACAATTTAATTGCTTCAAGCCTCTCAAACGTAGAGGTCACCAAGGCGAAACACATTTTTGTCTTTGCTCTAGGGTGGATGAACAACTGAACTATGTTACCCCAGAGGTAGAATACTAACAGTATTTCCCAGTGCCTTAGTCTACTTTGTAGACTTTAATACAAAAAGTTGGCAGTATATTGAAGACCACTAGAAGCTACACAAGGCTTTGTATCTGATGAATTACAGGTAATTTAGAAATCGCTGATATTAACACATGTAATCTTGAGAAGGAAACCTTTTTTGTTGTTTTTTTTAATTGAGTTTGCAGTGTATTCAAGTAATTATATTTTAAATGTGCTAAACCTTGCTTCTGTTAGATGCACGCTTGTATTTTAGAGATATAAGTAAACTCAATTTAGCTAACTTATTTTTTAACATGTATTTTACCTGACTTCAGACAGATGTGCCATTCCTGCTAAGAGTGACCTTAGAGGTTTTTCACTCCATTACAGAGTAGGGACTGACTATCCTTTCCTTTTCCCTTCTGCCTCACTTATTGATTCCTATTACCAGCTTCTTCACTTCCTCTTCAGTGGCACAGACATAAATCCAGTGAGATGACCTGGGATAAAACCACTTGGATTTGGTGCACTGAAGCAATTTACAAGTAGACTATTGAAATTATTTGCTATGCCAAAAAAGATTATTCCACTTTTTCAATATGATAATTTTAGCAAAGTCCATTTAAGTGAAAACAAAACAAAGCAAAAAAAAAGAAAAAAAGTGGTAGTCTTGCGTGAAATGTGCAGGGACTAAGACCTCATACTCTTGACTGAAGTTACATGTGTCAAAAAAGAATCCATCCAGCCAATGTTTTATACCGATGTTATTTAACTACAAGTGACACATGACTTTTCACAATTTAGGCTGAAGTTTTAAAATACTTTTTTCACTAAATATCGATACATCTGTAAAATTTTTACTGCTTCTGAAATGCTGAAAAGACAACCGATCATTTTTTCCCTATGTTTTATAGGGAAAATGCTTTTCTGACTGGATAAAGCTTCTGTGATTAACTTCTTAATTATATTTCATTTTGTTGCATAAAGAATCCAAAGCAAACTCTACTTAACTTCTATAAAAAATAAGAAACATAAAAAATGTATTTTTATAAGCCACCACAACCAATCACTTTCTTCCAAAGAAATAAAGACACCACACTGCCTTTAAAATCTGTCTGTAAAAGTAGCATCTTCTAATTTGAGAGCTCTAGCCTTTGCATATAATAAAACTGTATTTAGAATTGTTTCTGGTTAGGATTATTAGCTGACAGAAACAAATTTACTGGCTTGTTAAAACCTTTTAGCACAGCAGAAAGAGCATAACAGAGCCGTAGTCTTTTCCATCTTGTATGGGAACAACTGGCTTGTTTACAATATTTTGAGCAATTATCTGCTGAGGAAGTCCACTTAAGACAACTGCATTTACTTTACTGTTGGAGAGATTAAGTGTTTTGGGTTGTGGTTTGTTTTTTTTTTCAACTGTAAGTGGAGGATTAAACATTAGAAAACATGTATTCAACTTGACTTTCATATTCTCAGAGCTGAGTTTGCAGCACTAGCAGTTACTGCATTAACTAGTAGCTTGTCTCTTTTGAAGGAAAATAACGACAGGCAGGTCTGCTTTATAAAATGTTGCCAGTATAAATTTTTCACTTTCATTTCTGAACAAAATTTCACTGCTAAAATATTTTTTGAGGAAAAATTACACTGGAAATGCATTTCATTTCATAGTATAACTGATGTCATTTAGGAAAATGTCTTAACATTACTATAAGAAAGAAACCCTTTGCAGTATTTTGCCATTATAACTTCACAGAACAGTTGTAGTGATATAGATGAGCCACAAGAGCTTACCAAAGACAGATCTTTCATGTGCACTTCCTATAGTTCTCTGATATTATAAAGAAGAGCTCTTTTCTTGGACAACAGAGAAAACTGAGGTGGTGTGTGACATGCGCCTCAAGCAAAGCAGGTCAACAGGAATCTTTCTTGCAAGCCTTACGACCAAGTAGGTGTAGACTATGGAAAAAGTGGTTCAAGACTTGGTCTTGCCAAAGCTGGGTTACAAGTACTCCCTGGCTTCTTCCAGTCACTTTCAGCCTTCAAGGAGCAAACAAATGAAAAACCACTGACTCCAGGCAAACCAAAAAAATATAGAGGTAATTTCAGTTTCTTCTGGATATTAACCTCTGTCCACTGATTGCTCCTTCCCTCTCCTTTTGCAGCCAGAAAGGCTTTTTTCCCTAGTCTGCCTGTGAATAAACTCAGCACAGCTGTGCCAGCCATGCTGCAGTGCACGTCTCCGCAGTGAGGGCCAGGAAGCTGTAGTCTCTTCCCAAAGAAGGCTGGCCATTTGGCTAGAAGCTTTGGAAGGAGGTATATACCACATCATGGAGAAAAATGCCAGCTACATGTGATGGCTGAGAAAATCAGTCTGGAAAGACAATTAAGAGTACACAACAATGATTCCTTTAATACACTATGGAATGGTAATGTTTTTGAACAAAGTAGAAGAGAATAGCCTAAAGTGCCTGTGGAGGGGGGGGAGGAGGAGGAGGAGGAGGAGACAATGCCCTTATTGTCTTTTAACAAAAACAATTCTGAAGTGTACCTCAGCAAAACTCATGGCTTGAAATCTTTTTTCTTTCCAGTTCAGGCCTGATGCGCAGCATGTTCACCTAGTGTTCCCTCGTCCTTAATTGCATGTACACCCAAAGACTTTTTTTGTTGAGCCCATTTTACTACTAAAAGGAGAAAAAAATCATTGAATGTTTGAGAAGCTGATTGACTGGCTTTCAGCAGTGCTTCCTTAAAGTCTTAGACAATGCCCCTGACCCTTTTACAAATAAATGTACACACTAAAGAGTGAAACTTTATACACAGTTAAAATTAGGGGGTTTGGCCAAGTTTTGACAGCTGTTATTCTAAAACAATGTTTTGGCTCTGATAAAAAATATGACATTATTTCCTTTTAAGTTTCTACCAGGAACCATATGACTGATAGACGTGGAGGAGGGGTGAGAGCAAGAGAGCAAGAAGATCTTTCAGCTGCTTTCCCAGTACAGCTCAGACTGCAAAAGGAAATTATGAAGGAATCCCATTTCTCCAAGGCTTTAGGTGTATCGTAGGTGGTTCCTGAGATACTATTTGAAGAGAGGTGAAAATCATGCCTTGCATATTTATTATCAAAAATGAAGTCCTGAATCACAAGATCAGGACATGAGACTACACTGATTTTCTTCTCTCCTCTGTGAAAAATAAAAAGGTATTCATGCAGAGGGTGGTATTTATATTGTTTTAAGAGTCAGAAGATGAACCATCAGCAGGTTCATGAAAACCCCAGGTGGAGCTAAAGCAGGGTGGGGCAACCTGTGCACATTATAGTACTTGCTCAAGTACCTAACTTTCCTTAGTAAGGCTTCAGCTTGGCTTTTGACCACAGGCAATTGCTGTGGTTGCTTTTGCCAAAACCTGTTCTGGTTAGAGGTCATATCAGCATAAGAAGTGGTCCAAGCACGTCCACACTGGACAGGCTGAGCTCTCTGCTGCCTGAGCCTGTAAAAGCTCTGAAGTACACCAGTGTCTGAAAGGTGACAAGAGCTGAGGGGGCCCCTGAAAGCCTGCCAGGTTTCGCTAGGAAACCATTACTGGATGCAGCAGGTGGTAACTTAGAAGTATAGAAATCATTTCTGTGGGGATTGAAAAAGGGTGTTTAAGTACTACCGTTGGTTGTGATTTCCAGAGGTGCAGGGAAATGTAGTCTAGTGCCTATTACACTATTACCTGCACTAACCTACACAGGTTTGAAATTCCCTTTTAAAGGCCACTTTTAAAAATTGAGCAAAAAGCTTTCAGCTGAATCTTTTGGCTGAACTCTGATCTTTTTGAGACCCAACCCCACCAAGCTTTGTGGAGTTTGTTACAGCTGCATTAGCAACCAGAGTAGCTAGCTGAATTCTGTCCATCTCCCACAAATACTGCAGAGGAGAACATGGTCACAGCAGCAGTAAATCAGGTGTTTTCCACTGTCCTTTCAATAAAATATGTCTGTCCTGAAATTCTCCACATCTAGGATGAACAAACCAATTTTAGATGTAGGACTTAATGTGTGTAAACACACATTCTCAGAAAATGTAATGGAAAGAGGAGATAAACTGTGAGTTTCTCTGTAGTACGATGCCAGCAAGGAAAGACTCCTTTAAAAACCAGGATGTATGGTTTAGTATGTGTGTGTATGTCACTACATGGATTTTTAGCATGTAAATCAGATTTTAGGAGCTTTATCTTTGTGAGTCATAATAAATGTAAAGAATTGAAAACTGTGAACAGAGGGGATATATGGGACAGCTGCAGAAAGTATGGAACAATAGAGGGAGAAAAGGAGAAAAGGGATCAGTGAAGTACAAACGGGATGCTGGTCAGCACACTTCTCTGACTAAGCCTAGCTGTGATCAATGCAGTCTGTCCTCCACTCATTAAATTATATTTCTAAGTGTTTTTCATGTGGTTGCACTCTCTATTCTGTGAGTGTGAGACCAATAGCAAACTACATGGTGAGTAGGACAAGAGATCTGAGTGCTAACAGCTGGAGTAGACCCTCAAGGACTCATAGGTCCATCGGCCAGCATAGGAGGAGACCAGGGTCTGAGGGCCAGCAACCAGATGATAGATTGAGAATTTAAGGCCAGCTGCTGAAGAAATGCATACTGTTTGTATATATATTCCATCACTGTGCATTTCAGACATCTCCTGGAAGAAAAGGAGGAGCAGGATGGGGCCATGTGAGCTCTTCATGCTCTGACTGTGGTGGATTTGTGTGACCAGGCATGTGTGTGCTGTGTGTGTCTGTACCTACTGGGAACACCAGCCCAGCAACACTGCTAGCTGGGACTGGGGCAGGCACCTGTAGCATACTTGCCTCTGTGGGCCCAGGACAGGAGGGATCAGATGGGACCCCCATCCTGCCAGGGTCAACCGTCTCTAATCAGTGACAAATATGAAAGCTCTAGGCAGTCTGTTCCAGGCCTTTAGTGTCCCTAATCCTAAACAGTTTTCTTGACACATACATGCAATTTAAGATTACCATTTCCTGTTCCATCCACTATGGACATGAACACAGATCATTCCATCTCTGCTTTTTGCTTCTTTGCCAGAGAACCTCAAGGGAGAGCAGACCATGTTTGGAGGCCAATGCAATTCAAGCAAGCACATAAATATTCTAGTGGTTAACCGGAACAATTCACAGTTCTCTCCTGAGTGCTGTTGCCAGTTCAGTGATATTTAACATTTCCCAATGCACTCCTACCTGTAAATTTAACAGATTTGGCCCATGTTATATCAGCTATTACTTAATACATTGAACAGACCTGGACTGAGGCCCAAGTGAAACCTTAGTGAACTTCACCTGTTACACCCCTCCATTCTGGCAATGAATGGTTCCCAGATACTCTTTGGGTACACTTATCCTGCAAGATTGTATCCAACAGTAGTTTCATCAAGACCATAGCTCCCTGGTGTGGCTTTGAGAACAACAGCTGAAAGAGTACCAAAAACCCCATTAAAGTCAGGATGTATGACACTACTGCTTGTCCTCTGCTGCCTCTGTGCTGCTATCCTGTCATGGAAATGCATTAGATTAATTTGACAAAACCTGTTCTTGACAAATCTGTGTTGGGTGCTACACAACTCCATTTGTTATGCTAAAAGCTGTTGCACTAGGGGTGACCCCCAGTCAGGGAGATGTTTAATAAGCCAATAAATCAAACAGGACTAGATCTCGACAAGCACTTTCTGACACTTTGTCAAAAATGTCCCTGGCATAGCATCCAATTCACTCCATTTCACACTTTGAAGGGTTAGTAAAATATTTTACATGTCTGACAACTGCAGGGCAATGGTACTTTGGTTAAGCAGCAGACATAACCTGTATGAAAATGAACATACAAATTGATAGAAGAATCCCACTTAACAGTATAACTGTCCCAATAGCAGCAGTTATTGATGATTAGTATAATTATGTTTTAATTACCATTCTGGAAACAGGGCAAGTCCTGCCTAACCAACCTACTAGCCTTCTGTGATGGAGTGACTACACCAGTGGACAAAGGAAGAGCTATGGATGTCAATTATCCGGACTTCTGTAAAGCCTTTGACTCAGTCCCCCACAACAATCTTCTCTCTAAACTGAAGAGATGTGGATTTGATAGGTGGACTTTTGGTGGATAAGGAATTGGTTGGAAGGTCAAATACAGAGTGTAGTGGCCAACAGCTCGATTTCCAGATGGAGATCGATGACAAATGGTGTCCCTCAGGGGTCCGTGCTGTGACCAGAGCTGTTTAATAGCTTCATCAATGACATAGATAGTGGGATTGAGTGCACCCTCAGAAAGTTAGCAGAAAATACCAAGCTAAGTGGTGCAGTTGACACACCTGAGGGATGGGATGTTATTCAGAGGGACCTGAACAAGCTAGACAAGTGGGTCTGTGTGAAACTCATGTGGTTCAACAAGGCCAAGTGCAAGGTCCTGCACCTGGGTCAGGGCAATCCTCGGTATCATTATCATCACAGGCTGGGAGATGATGGCATTGAGTAGCCCTGTGGAGAAAGACTTGGGCATACTGGTGTATGAAAAGCTTGGACATGAGCCACCAATGTGCACTTACAGTCCAGAAGGCCAACAATGTCCTGGGCAAAATAAGGACGTTTAGCAGGTCAAGGGAGGTGATTCTGCCCCTCTACTCCACTCTGGTGAGTCCCTACCTGGAGTACTGTGTCCAGGTCTAGAGTCTTCAGTATAAGAAGGACATAGACCCGTTGGAGTGGCTCCAGAGGAGGGCCATAAAAATGATTGGTGTGCTGGAACACCTCTCCTATAAAGAAAGGCTGAGAGAGCTGGGGTTGTTCAGCCTGGAGAAGAGAAGGCTCCTTGGTACTTAAAGGGGTCCTATAAGAAAGATGGGGATAGTCTTTATAGTAGGGCCAGTAGAAACAGAACCAGGGGTAATGGTCTTAAACTAAAAGCAGGTAGATTTAAACTAGGTATAAGGAAGAAATTTCTAACAATAAGGGTTGTGAAACACTGGCACAGGTTGCCCTGATAGGTGGTAGATGCCCCATCCCTGGAAACATTCAAGGTCAGATCGGATGGGGCACTGAGCAACCTGATCTACTTAAAGATGTCCTTGCTCACTGCAAGAAGGTTAGACTAAATGAGATGACCTTTAAAGGTCCCTTCTAACCAAACCATTATATGTTTCTATGAAACATCCTGATTTAGCGTATTTTTTAATTAAGTATGCACCAGTTAAGAATTTTTATATTGAAAGTTTTAACAGTACCTCTTTACTTCTGTCCTATTGCTATCATTTTAAAATCTTTCCCAGTAATTGTACATTTCAATTTTGTAAAATGGTTCTAGCAAGCAATTTGTTAGAAAGATGTAAAAATAAATTACAGTTGAACCGCATTGCTTTAGAAGAAGGTTTCTGTAATTTATTTGCTAAATGAGGCCTAGAAAACTTCAGTTTATTTCTTCGCACCACTACCAACTTCCTCTTATAATTAATGAAAATAAACTGACAGGGCCTCATGTTACTATGATTTTCTATATTCAGAAGGTTTCATGCTAATGGAAGGTTAGAACCATATGCTTACCAAGATATGATGGAGGAAAGGCAATGTCTGCGAAAAGCATCTTGGCTATAGTAGACTGAGGTATATACTTCCTGCAGAGCTAGAATTTTATTCAGTCATCTTCTAGCTGTCAGTCATTTCCCCTTCATGCCCAGAATGACTCTGACCATGATCTAACTCTCTTCATTCTAGGTTCATGCCAATTTCAGACCAAATTTTTTTAAACATATGTATATTCTTTCTATGTATGATTGATCCATCTAATTTAGGGACCTAATTTAAACACAGCTTCAATGACATCTTGAAAGTGTGCCCCAGGTCATGCAGTTTGATTAACACAACCATCTTTGCTGAAAAACAAACCAAACTGCACCTAAATTATAATTACATAGCTATTGGGAAGGCTACAGGTACAATGGCAAACGTGCTTTTGCTGAAGGCTACAACAGTATATCCTCAAACCTCTGTATTCATAGGATGAATGGATGTGGCCCTGTTACATTCCTACATCTAAAGAAGTTACCACAAAAGACAGAGACGAGGATGTGTTGACAAATGTGAATGTTAT
Organism: Coracias cyanogaster; assembly: GCA_033124195.1. Lineage (NCBI taxonomy): Eukaryota > Metazoa > Chordata > Aves > Coraciiformes > Coraciidae > Coracias > Coracias cyanogaster. Next base: position 9,307 of record JAVSBS010021157.1, read on the forward strand.
GTCTGCGATTTGCTTGTTCAGATCAGCCTGTAGAAGCAGGACTGACTGGCTCAATGTGAATTCTGTTTCTTGGGGGTGGTAAACTCTTTTTTGTGAATGATTTTGAGGTTTCTCATGCTTGTTTGTCATTATTATTCTTCTCTGGATTTTTTTCAGTAGGATGGTGGTATAGCACAATCACTGACAACCAGTGTCCCAGATTTGTCTAGCATCATTAACTTTGTGGGAGGTGGCCATAGAGAATGTACTGCAGAGTTGTTCCACTAAGCTCCAGCATTCAGGCACACGTGTACTGGCACCACAGATAAAGAAATCCACATGAAAAATAATTTCTGCGACTCGATCACTCTCAAACATGAAAATTAAAAATAGGAGAGGAAGGATGAGGAGGAATTGGTGTTTAAGCATCCCCTATATCTTTTCAGCAACAACTATGTGTCTTAGAAACTGCAGTCTAGTGATATCTCTATATGAATAAAACTATAGCTCCATGCCATAATATTATTTTAAATGTTGAACAAAAAATTCTATGTCCAGCTATGTTTTATAAGGAAAATATTTATCTTTTAAAATGGAAATCCATTTTAAAAACCCCAGAAGTTTAAAGTAATCACAAATTTGGAAACCTCCCAACTCACCACTTCCCATAATACTCTGGAAGATAGTACTAAGAGAACAGGCATATTATTGGCTGACTAAGTGACTGTAAGGGAGTACTAAATATTTTTTTCTCAATTTCTAATTAAAATGGTAATTGTTTATTCATTTTTCAGTAACAAATATTTTCTACAAAGTTCAGATTTCACTGTGAAAGTAGAAATAATCTCCCTGATTTTCTAGCTATGAAGCTATGTTTCCACAATTCAAGGGGTTTTATTAGAATTGTGGGACACAGTGAAATAATAATTTAAAAAATAACATACATTAATATGTTCACTGGGTGTATCCAAAATTTTCCTCTTGTGCAGGTTCTTTGTAAAAGGTATTGACCAGATCTAAAAGTACTCAGAGACATGAACAAGTATTGAAAGAAGTAGGGGAGCACAGGTCAGGAAGGATACACGTCCTGAAAAATTCATCACAGTGTTACAAGACTTAAATCTACATAAGTTTGAGAAAACTAGAAATAATTATTTATCTGATGAACTGTTTATTGTGAAATACTTTTGTACTTGAAACACATTTCCAGATCTCATCATCTCATCATCTGCTAATTCTTCAGCTATTTGTCTTCAAGAGTCAAGTCAACTCAAGATGTTGTTTATAATTGCTGACAGTGTCTCTGTCAGATGTACACAACATCCCTCCCAAATCTGCTTTTATCTTTTACACAAAATAAAGCTGCTCTTACTAGTTTCTAATGGCTGGTAGCCAGATCTCAGAACCAATACTTCTCCCTCATCTTCCTTAACCTGCTTCTCTGTTCATCCTCCCCTGTGACTCATTTCTCACTAACCTCATCACAAAACCAAATACAATGATTTTCTTAATATGGATGACTCCCAAATGTGTACTCTAGACTTATCTGCTTCTCTCTAGACCAAAAGTCACTCAAGAAGATACCTAAAATAGTTCCACTATGTTCCTCCCCACACTATTCTTTGATAATATTTTCACTGCTTATTTTTTCTTCTGGACATAGCCTGGTAGTCCTCTCCAACTCAGACTCTTCTGTAGATATTTCTGCCTGGGCTTTGCCCAGATATTACAGTCTCTATCAGACAAAATATGCCCAAGAACTTTCCTGTCTAAACCTCCAACTAAAGCATGCAACTTTTCCAAACTTAAACCATCTTTTGTCTTTTTTTTCTCCTTGATAAATATTATGTCAGACCCATTTCGAATGCTGCAATAAAAGACATTTTCTGCTATGACCATGTCACATGTCTCTGTGCATTCCTCCACTTGCTTATCCTTCTCATTTATCAAACTTTCATATTCACTGCAGAAGCCACTACCATCATCTCCACAGAAATCTTATTTTTTGTTTAAGGCTCTGGGTACAGATCCTATCTGTCTAGTCCTTCCAAAGAAGCTGTTTCTCAGAGACTGGCTGGGCACCAGTCTGCTAGTAGGAGGTGTTGACTGCTTCACTTTGCATCACTTTCTTCTTTTTTTTTTTACTTCGTGTATTAAAGAGTCATTATCTTGACCCATAAATTTTTCTCACTTTGCTCTTCCAATTCTCCCCCACATCCCACCATGGATGGTAGTAAGCAATCAGTGAGTGCTTAGTTGCTGGCCAGGGTCAACACAAAAAAGAGGGTTTTTTTTAGAATTCCCCTGATATGGCACTATTATGAATCCTGTAATTTACAGCTTTTTTATGGCAATAGTGTAATTCCAACCATAGGAAAACCTGACACAATTTTAACAAACTCGTAATGAAAGCTTGAGTCATGAAAAGTTTTTCTTTTACTTTCAGACTCTTAGATTTTAGAGCTTCACATTTTGTTCCTTTTTATTTCAGACTCTGAAAGTGAACCTGTTTAGAATGCTGTGGTGGGCTGTTTCATTACTTTTTCTTATTTTTTCCTTTACTTTTTCAGAATTTCCTTTTCTAGTAGAAACAGTATAAAGTAAATGAGTGTTGTAAATGATAGTGTTCTTGCACCTTTGTCACCTAAATGTTAATGTGAAATGTACATAATTCCAAAAGTATGTACATTTTCCCAACTTTAAATTTAAATGAAAAAAAATCTCTTGCTATTTAAGCAAGTTCAAGCACATTCAGTTTTGTCATGGATGGCAAAAGACGAATCGGTGGGGAAAACGACCAGCCTGGCTAAGTAGAGAGCTTCTGGTTGAACTTAGGAAAAGAGGAGAGTCTACCACCTTTGGAAGAAGGGGCAGACCACTCAAGAAGAATATAGGGATTTAGTTAGGTTATGTAGGAAGAACATTAGGGGGGCAAAAGCTCAGCTAGAACTC
>JAVSBS010021158.1:0-24207 GCA_033124195.1 Coracias cyanogaster
CGCATACAGCTTGCTTCCTTTGCACCCAAGTTGGCAGCCCAAGGTGGCCCAGGTGTTTCCACACCGTGCTCCTTAGACCTTTAGATCTCAGTTAGTGAAAATCATGCTGGCTGGAGTGCCTCTGTCTGCACTCATGCAATTAACTCATACGAAGGTCCTCCATTTCTCACATCTGAACAAGTGTTTCCTGAACACAAGCATCCAGAATAAACCAAACAATTTCAGATGAAGTTCTATTGGTGAGCAAGTGTTTTATTTTTCCTGGCCTGACAGAAGCTGGCACATGCAGCACATCCTAGGATAACACACGCCTTTTTCAGGTGGCTTTCTTGCTGTTAGTAACTATTACTCGCAAACCCTTCCCTTCATCTGTTCTTTCCAAAGCAACTAGCAAGGTCCTAATTTATAGAAGCAAGTATTTTATTATTAGTCTATATGAGTGTTGCCGCCCACTCTGAACTATCAAGTTTTCTCACATGATTTAACCTATCAATGTTCTCCAGCTCTTCCAGTATAATGTCAAACATCAGCTGTGTTGATAACGCTGTTACTCTGCATGTATTGCAATACTGTCTGTGTTGCCATCACTAATGACAGACTTTGACAGGCTTTGTAGAGAGTTTGCAAGACCTCAGGACTGAGTCTTGTTGAGACTTGCTTTGCCTGAGCTTTTCTTGGCCTGTCTGCAGCTTTGGCATGTTTGGTATAGCTGCAACAGCAATTTTTCTAATTCACCAGCTAGCTATGCCTAACTTGATTTCTTTGACATTTTATGGAGCCACTCAGGTTTAGTGACTATTATAATAATGTACTATAGAGAAACATAGGACAGGTATCTTAGCAAAGGCCTTGTGAAGTGGAGACACAGGATGCACTTTAGAGGAGTACATGTATCAGAGATATGAGATGGGGTGCAAGCTTGACAATGGAAAACCCCCAGCTATAAACAATGGACCCATGGTCAGACAAAGAAATGCAGATCTGGAGCTAGACAAAACTGGATATAGAAATAAGAAAGAATACAGAAATGGTTACCAACATACCTGAAACACGTCATACATAGTAAGTTTGGATATAACATGGAGCTGTAGACCAAAGAAGAAAGGGAAAGACATAAAAGGATGTTAGCAAACATAGAAAACCAACTCCAAGTTGATTTTTAAGTGAGGAATAAGAAACCAACAGCATGAACATCCTCCTGGCTGAGGACACTAGGGGATGACAAGTCAACATAACCAGCCCCACCACCACCATAATGAAACCACCAACCTTAGGGCTAAGAGGACCTGGGGAAGGGTCAGCATAACATCAGGAAAAGCAGTTGAACGTAAGCATGTATAACAATTTTAACTGTCCCAATAGTATTGTTGTCATTATTAATATAATATCTGCATAGATTAATTTTTTCTATAATAATTACATCTACACTAATGATTCTTGGATTAGACTGTTAAGATTTCAATTACACTAAAAATAAATTTTTTGCTTTATATGAATATACATGGTTTCTCTTTGCCCCTAAACAATATTTTGAGCATATCTGTGAATCTCAGCTTTGTCTTTTTGTACACTATCATTTTCAACCCTGTTGTGGTTTAAGCCCAATCAGCAACAAAGCAGCACGTGGCTCACTCCTCTCCCATAGTGGGATGGGGAGGACAAAATATAACAAAAGGCTCATAGGTCAAAACAAGGACAGGGAGGGATCAGTCACCTATTAAGGTCATGAGCAAAAGACAGACTCAGGAAAAAAAAAAAACAACAAAACAATTGAAATTGTCACCAATCAAATCAGAGTAAGATAAAGAAAAATAAAACTAAATCTTAAAAACACCTTCCCCCTACTCCTCCCTATTTCCCAGGCTCAACTTTGCTCCTGATTTCTCTTCCTTTCAGTGGCAGAGGGGGACAGGGAATGGGAGGTGTGATCAGTTTGTCACATGTAATTTCTGCCACTCCTTCCTCCTCAGGGGTAGGACTCCCTGCTCCAGGGAAGAGTCCCTCCCACATGAGACAGTCCTCCATGAACTTCTTCAGTGTGAGTCCTTCCCATGGGCTTCATGAACTGCGCCAGTGTGGAGTCCTCCATGGACTGCAGGTGGGCATCTGCTCCACCATTAACCTCCACAGGCTGCTGGGGGACAGCCTGCCTCACCATGGTCTTCACCACAAGTTTCAGGGGAATCTCTGCTTCAGTGCCCGGAACACTTTGATGTCAGCAGAGTTGTGTGTCTGACATCCCTCTTCTCTCTCTGCTATAGGTTTTTCAGCATCTTTTCTTTTTCCCCTTCTTAAATACATTATCTCAGAGGCACTACCACTGTTGCAGACTGTTTTGGCCTTGTCCAGCAGCAGGCCTAACTTCTTTAAGCTCCTTACCCAAGTTAGATCTACCTTTTGCATTAATCTTTCCTTTTTTTCTGCTTGAATGAATAATTTCTTGTCAAGTCCCACAACAAATACTTTAAAAAATTACAGTTTCATTAGTTCCAGATTAGGCATGTCTACAAAATCAGTTTTAAAATTAGCTAGTTTGGGAGATCAGTCTCCTTTCAGTAAACACATGCTGTATTTAATGAAACCTAACATTTACCTCCACTTCTTAAATTATTCTCTTATGCAAAATGCATAAGAGAATTGCAATTCATCAAGGGAAGATGAACATGTCTGCAGTTACCTGGATCTGTTTCTTTTCCTCTTCTTAAATATAAATATTACATTTGCTATGCTCCAGTTGTACAACAGCAGGAAGTATCTGATGCATGTTTTAACAGTCTTAATGAATCTAAAATGTCAAGTGCCATTTTTACGGTAGTTTGAGATGGAAACACAGTTTTCTTTGTGAAAGAGAAACTAAGAGCATTTGGCTCTTAGGATTTTGACCTCTGTAACAGTTGCAGAAATTACTGCTTCTTCAGGTCTCTTTCTCATTCACCATCTGATGCATGCTCCTATATCCCACCTGATCTCCCATATTGAAAACTGAGGCAAATGCTCACACACTTTTGGAGCCAGAGCTTTGTGAACGGTAATCTTCCAGCTGTAAAATGTTCCCTCTTCCCTTCCACACATACACATTTCCTTTGCTGTCTTTACCTGCAGCACTAGGGAAAAAAAAAAATAAATCTAGATTTGCTTTTTAATTTCCTTTGTAATCTTAGCTTTTGGTGAGTCTCAGTAATCTGCAACTTCTGGACTTCCAAGACACTACTTTCTTGGATGATCAGTACCATTTTCTTAAATTGCTACAAGCTCCTGATAGCACTTTAGTGGGCTGATCCCCAGCTAGATTTGGAATTCCTCTCTACCAGTATTTCTTCCCCTCTTTTTCTTGAGGAAATTTTTTTTTTTTACTTTGATCCAAGGAGATTTCAAACAATCCTTGTATTGGTCCAACACACATCACTGGTTTACTTCTTAAAAATAAAAATTAAAATTGAAAATCTCAATTAGATTTATGTTCATGATCCTAAGTAATATAAGCTGAATCATGTGATTAACACTTGATACCAGTGGTTATTTTTAAGGATGAGCTTTAAGGATGAACTGTAAGGTCATACTGAATTAAATTCTAAAATAGCATTGACTTTTTATAGTCCTATGGTAGGTACTGAAGAAATCACATCCACAAATAATTAGCCCCTATTGTTATTAGCACTGTTTACATTCTAATCCAAATTTGGAAAGATAAACCCTTCTGTAACGAGAGAGATCTTATTTTATTTTCGTCATGCATAACACCACAAGGACTTCTAACTAAATTCACATCCAACTTTGTGTTCACATAAAACCTGGAGATATTTTTCCATACTCCCCCAAAGTAGTTTTGAGTTATATGCAAAAGATAGGATTCATATTGGGAGGTCTTATCTATTTATGGTGTATCATTAATTTCCATTGCAGTTATATGACTTACACTGTGGTTTCTGTCTTTTCTGGACCTTTTCTGTAATGATTACCATTACAGAATGTGTGTGGGGACTAACCTTATAATATCCATTTGAACCCAATAATATCCACTTGCAAGTTCTACACCTGTTTCTAGTTTTCTCAATTCACTGCCCAGGCCACCTGTACCTGATACTTCTCTCTTATCTTACTCAAATGTCTTCTGGGTACCAACTTTTCATTAACTGCTTTCCACCCTGACTACTGCAGTTTTCAACAGCAGTAATTTCTTTCTCTGTCTTGGCTACCTTGCCATTGTAATACTGTTTCTTTATCTATTGCTAAGTCTCACTCATCTTAGTTTTCCTTCCTGAATACAAAAGGTAGACAGCACATACATTTCTCTGTGTGCTTCCTTATGGATAAAGATCCTCAAACACTCCTTACAGCACAGCCAACAGCCTTAAGCCAACTTGCCAATCTTCATCATTTAGTTGCACCTTTGTGGACCAAAGAAATGCTATGTTCATTTCAAACAGAACTGCTACTATAACCTTAGTGGTCTCAGCCTAAAAGTTAGCCAAGGCTTAAGAAAGAAGCTTTAATTATAAAAACTGATTGCTCAACCAATGGCTTAAAAACCATGCCTTAATCTCATTTCTAACAATGGCTATATTTCAGAATTATTTTATTAAAGAAAACCTACTAGAATAATGATGAAACACTTAAGTTTTATTCTTTGGTCTAATTAAGTAATGAATTAAGTAATGAAATGATATTTTACTCTTGGGGGGAGGTGGTAGAGGGTAGGCGAGAGTGGGTGGGTTGATCACTGTACCAGAAAAAAAAACAACTCATATGCATTCAGAGACCTGCAGCTACTGCAATCCTGCCCAAAGCAGAATCTGTGTGCTCATTTCCCTTATTCCTTTTACTTCCCTGTCTGGGATCGGTATTCTCTTGTGTTATAGTAATGAAATTTCTGGAGCTGTATCAGCAACACCAAACAGTGGATGCCAGTGGTCTGAGTCTATGCGCTAACAAATTAGTTCAAAGCAGTGTAGGAAACCCCAAACCCTAGAGAAAAAAAGCTCCCTGCATTTCAGCCTCGGGAGGACAGCTGTCTAGCGGCCTCTCAGCACCAGCCTCCAGATCCTAATTCCAAAATGCACAACACTGCAGCAGACAGGTTGCTCTGTCTGGCAAAGTTACCAATAGAGAATCAGGGAGTTTCAACGAACAGGTGCTTCTCAGCTTTTCTTTTTTGCACTCTCTCCTTTGCTTCCATGTTGGAGGGAGAGAGGGGCCACCCCACACAGAAGCAGCTCCTGCAATGCTCTCCCTCCATCCAGGAGAGGGGAAGCTAGCAAGCAGCAGCTGGTAGGAAAGAGGCTATTACTTCCAAGGTGAACTGGTACTGGATGTAGTTGTGTAAGCACCAATTTTTTTCAGCAGTATAGTGGCAAATTTAAAAAAAAAAAAAAAAAAGAAATTGAGCATAACTATCTGTTTGTTGCTGCAGATCAGCCAGGGGGAAGTGAGAAAACTGTAGAAGGCTGAAATTATATTTGGCAAACTATTTTTTTAAACCAGCATTTATGCTTGGTTGCAGCACAGGGTACCTGTAATAACAAGCCAGAATCAAACAGCTAAAAAGGAAAAAAATCACAGCATTACCCTTTTGGTAAGCCCAGGTCTAACCCTTCACTTCAAAAACTGCACTGTGCAGCACGGTGACTACATTTTTCAATGTGTAATCACGTGTATGTTCTCTTTTCAACAGGGACATCATTAAAGGCCAGTAAAATGTGCATTGAGGCCAGCAAGTATGCCAACACCATAAAAATAATAGGGGAACCAAGAGTTGCATGACTAAAGAAAACTATTAAAATGTAAACAACAGAAAGTCAAAACCAACAATCAATTAACATGCCCCATCTTGCTTTGTTGAAGTAAACAAGCTAAAGTAATTAGTTGTGGATAATGGTTCCCCTAGCCTTTGATATTTGCATAGTTGATTGCATGTTTGTCTCTCACATCAGGCTAAACCAAACACACACACTGTGGATATTTTATATTTCTAGCTCCCTAGACATAAATTAATAGTTCAACTTGACAACAGATATCCCTGGGTACGTGAAATCTGCCTTTTAGTGCTAAGCATAATTTAGACTGACTCAAGACCCAAAAAAAAAGGCTTGTCCAAACAAATACAGGCAGAACATTTCTTTCATTTTTCCAAAATGTTTTGCCAAAATCAAAATGTTTCATGGGAGAGCATCATTTTCAACAAGACAGAAAGTTTTTGAAAGTGTTTTTATGAATTAAAATGATTTTTTGTTCTTATATGCTTACTGCATGTGAGCATGTAATCATGCTGCATTGAAACTGCATTTTCCTCCCATTAAAAATACAATTTTACACAAGCTATACAAAGGATCCTACTGCTTGTCATAGGCAGACTCTCCAGACACTTCTGCAACACAACATCAGACCGAGAAATCTGCACCTCCGTTCGGACTGCTTGTCAGCCAACTCTCTCTCTCAGCAGGCACCAAGAGCCGCGCAATTCCTTCATTGCAAGTTTTACAAAATCTTGCCAGCCCAGGACACTATGAAGCCTTCATCTGATCACAGAAGAAGGAATCAATTATAAAAGGTGTCATTTTGGGGGCTGAAAGTTCAGCATTCACACAGTAGTGTTGTGAACAAAAATATAGTGGTAACAAATAGTTTCTTACTCAGTGGAAAAGGATAGTAAGTGGAAATGCAGTGCTAAACAAACACAATAGGCTGTATGGATGGTTAAAAGGTGAGGGAACTAAAAATCTAGGAGAGATGTCTACAGCCCTCCAAAGGGGATTAAAAATGTTATGCTTCTCTCTTTCCAAATTTCCAACATGATATTTTACAGAAGTTATTTCATGTTCAGAAAGCCTAGAGAAGACAACTAAAGGTTTTAAAATGTCATAATTGCAAAAAAAAACCCACCAAAACACTCAGCACCATAAACTGATGTTTAGAAATTAACCATGTCAATGTAACGGTGAAAAAACGTGCTGTCCTTTCAAGGGAAGCATTATATTTATTAAATGTAAAAGGGGTGGTTGCTATTTTCTCTGTTGGTCCCCAGCCAGAGTATAAAGATCATTTTCTTGGCCCTGGACTTTGAAGTTTCTGTTAGAAACTACATCATGGAAATAAACATGGCTGTTGACATCAGCTTTCTTTCCTTCTTCCCCAAGCTCTTATTTTGCTCTCATCCACAACGCACACATTTTCTTTCTCTCTTTCGCTTGTGGTGGGTCTCAGCAAGTCAGGGCTCTCAAAGGATAACCAATACTGACTTCTGCAACTGCCTCTTATATTAACCTTCCTTTCTCACTGCTCTAGCTGAGAGGTTGGGAAAAAAAATTAAAACAATCCAATTCAGTCCATTCTGCCATATTTCTAGATCCTAACTGAAAAAGACATTTTAAGCCACTTCTGTTACTGTGATTTTTTTTTCCCCCTCCCTGCTCTTCCCACAATGATCACACCTGCTGTATCACTATTGACAAAGTCACACTGGGTTTCTTTACACTTTCATTTCTCCCAGACTAAAGAAGAGATTAAACAGTCCTGGATCTGATTACCAGGAAGACCACAAGAGACTCACCTCCATTCTCCAATTATTTTTGTTTCACTGAGAGTGAAGGCAAGCTGCTGACTCAACTCTCTGCATCATCCCTATCAATGTGTCTCTCCTACAGAATCCATGTGTGGTTGTCATGAGTTTCCCCAGGCACAACTATTAGTAAATCCTCTCTCTCTATTCTCTTTCAACTCTGCTCCTCCAACGTGCAAAAGATATAGTTACTTGATAATTATAGCATTATACAAAAAAGCATGCCTATGCTCACATTACAGTTACTTTCTGCCTCCTTTCCCACCCCAAACTGGCTAGTGTCTTTGCTCTACCTAATGATCTTCTGGTTGCCCAAGTTTGTTATAACACCAAGTATTTTTTTATGGTTTTGCAACGCCTCTGAAAAGTGACCAGATCCCTACCACTCAGCTGCCATGACATGACAGGACCAGAAAAGAGCAAATAAACACTGTAGTACAGAGTCTTCTGGTATAAGGAATACAGCTGACACCTACTTGGCTAGCTGATGTGTTTTCATCTACCAGACAAAAATTTGTGTACCTTCTCAAAACATTATAGTAATGGAATATTTCCATCCACTCGCTAAGCAGAAGGCAGAAAGGAGTCTCTCATTGTCCCTGTCAGGCCAAAAAAAAGTTTTATCCACTCTTCTAAATTCATTTATTGAAATAGAATAAATTTATGAAGCCCCATTTTCTTGACTGCAGCAGTTGCACCAAGGTCCTATGGGTATCACAGCCAAGGAAAAAAGGGGTAATCAATGAATGTAACTATTTTTGTAATTAGGCCCACAGCCAAAGATTATTACTACTACTATGAGGACAAAAACCATGTGCAGATACATGCTGATGACACTACACCCCCAGTGGTCATACTATTGTGAATGCATCATGATTTGAGAGCTGTTTAAGCTGTGACATGATTTTCATAATGAACAGCTGTACCATACAAGCCAAGCAGATGCCTCTGCTGTATATTCATTTTCTTTCTACCTCTGCCCCAGTGGGGACATTTTCAGCTCAATAGCAATAGGCAAATCACAGCATCTGTTACTGTCCTCACTTCTCCATAAACTGGCCTCCTTCAAAAGAACAGAGAGAAACCCATAATAAAAATGATTATGTGAAGGGGGAATAATTTCATTATCCAGCATCAGCTGCAGCTTGGTCTACTTTCCTCTATCTCATGCCTACACAGTTCCAGGCTCTCCCAAGCACAAAAGAGCAGCAACAACACTGTGCAGCTCCCAGTGGCTCAACATGTTGTTGAGGGGAAGCTGCAAGATATAGCAGAACCCCTTTATCTTTGATAACTATTTTTCCTCGAAAGCAATCAAATTTTGTCAAATACTCACATTTTGATCTGCTTGAGATGACTGTCAGGCCAGAGACTTTTTGGGTTTTTAACCTCCAATCAGACTCTGAGAAATAGTCTATACTCCTAAAGAAAACAGCCCATCTTATTTTCTTTACTCATTATGACTCCCCATCTCATTTGCTGTCTACTTAGATGGCACTCCAAAATATGCAGTGTAGTCAGAAACCTATTTAAGTTGAAAGCACACAGCCTCTCACCTATGCCCTCTATTAATCTTTCGGACGGACTGCACTTATCTATTTTTCCGGAGAAATTATCTCCTTGCTTCAAGTGACAAAACTCAGAGCATTGGGATATCTATGCAAAAATGAATGAGGAAAAAATTAATTCATTTGAAACAACTGTGACGTGCAAATGAAATTTGGTTTTGGCCATGTTGTAACACAGGGCTAGAATGTGTTTTTAAATCGTCCTCCTCCAAAAGCAGTTAGCAAGCAGAGGGCAGTAGTCGTGTAGCACGTTACCTCCTCTTTGCCAGTCAGAAAATCAAACAGCATCTCCAAGGCACATACATCCTCCAGTATGATACCAGTCAGGAAAAAAGAATCCAGACCTCATTTTCTGCAACTGATATTCATAGAATCATATAATCATTAAGGTTGCAAAATATCTTTAAGATCATCAAGTCCAACCATAAACTTAACACTGCTGAGTCCACCACTAAAACATGTCCCTAAGTGCCACACCTACACCTTTTAAATTCTGTCAGGGATAGTGACTCAGCCACTTCCCTGGGCAACCTGTTTCAGTGCTTGACAGCCCCTTTTGGGAAGAAATTTTTCCTAATGTCCAATCTAAACCTCCTCTGGTACAACTTAAGTCCAGCTTCTCTTGTCCTGTCACCTGTTACTTGGGAAAAGAAAGCAACCCCCACCTCGCTACAACCTCCTTTCAGGTACTTCAGAGCTCTTCCTACATACCTAGGGCTTTAAGACTGCCTTTCTTATTCCAGTGCAATATTTAACAACCACTTAGGTTGCACCCTACCTTAAATTCACAAAAGGACTTTACCATGGCATTTATTGGTAGCAAAAAAATGGGTTGGGATGCACTGCCACTCCCTTTTTAGGTATGGGATCCTGCCCAATGTTCACCATGACCATATTAGTGCTAGCAATGAGCAACATCTTTCAACAGCTGCAGTGAAGCACTGAGAGGCACTCATGGTGAACAGCTGCATTCTGTGACAGCACCTCAAAGTGATGCCCCCATCCACAGGAGATCGTCCTAGAAACAGGCAAGCCAGGTGAGCAGAGGAAGGTGCAATCACCTTGACTTGGTAGGACAGAAACTGAGGTTTAGAGACATAAAACAACCTGCTTGTAATTATGAAAAAAAGCATATGACAGAGAAGAACATTTTCAGAAAATTTTAGTCTTGCATCTTAACTAGAAAAACATCCCAGACAGAAACTCCCATTTTCAAATATGGCCAAAGACAGAGGTGCCCCTGCTCCAGTTGCTTACCTTACCTGCAATAAGTTTCATATTTTTATCCAAGGTAAGAATTGTCAAAGGATATTGTAGATACACCACTTGATGCAGACAGCAGAGGATGAAATTTTACAGTGTGCAACACATAAGAGGTGAGACTTCAGAGCAGCTTTTTATAGGTTTTTAGCCATCCAACAGGTCAAAATACATTCAATTTTTTAAAAAGCCTATTTTCATCTACCCAGGGAAGGCAGGAGGGCTGATGAGCCTTCTCTGTTATCATCCTGATCTGCTGGAAGGTATTGGAAAAAATGAAGAAACTCCATTCAAATTAAAAATTGTCATCTGACAGCCCAGCTGTAATTTGATGGTCATCATTTCACCCTGTTCTTTCAAATACCCTTTCAAGTTTCATCTTCTATACTCCCAGATGATGTCTCCCCTCTTCATTCCTTTATCCTTGTACATGAGAATGTCCTCATGAGTCACCTTATGTCTGCTTCAGGTCAAATAAAATAAAGTCTCTTTTTAAACAAAAAATAAAGTCCTCTCTCCAAACTGGAAGATAGCCTTCACCAAATCATTGGTGAGAGTTCCTAAGTGAAGCCAAGTTCTTCCAGAATCAGACACATAGCCTATTCCACCTATGTTTCTGTAACAAGGAGTAACTTCTAGCATTGGGAGAACATTAAGCAGGAACACAAGGAAAAAAAAAATTATAATGAGTTATTTATACTATTAAAATATTTAACAGATTCATTGGATGGGAAGATCATACACACCAATAACCAGAGAACTGCAAATCCACTGAGTAACAGTAATGCAAAATTTGCAATGCAAAACTGAAACTCTTCTTAAAATGTGGGCAGGCAAACACATATTTTGCACTGTTCCCATTGTCTTCATTTTTAACCTGCTAGAGATCTCTGTATTCACTGTGCAAGTAGGAGACAGAAATTCTCAGGGAGACAACTGAAACTTTGGCAGCTCAAGGAGAAACAGACCCACTGTTATCCTGAGGGTCCGAACAGGAAAACTGGATACTCAAAGAGAAAAAAATTATATTAATCATGTTGGAATTTAAGACCATCACCTTTGGTGAACAGAGTTAACAGCCAGCTGAGAATAACACAATGATCCAAGGAATACTTTTTCAGTTTACTCAAGGTTCAGAAAAATAAAAATGCAAGAGGTCACAGATGAAAAACTTTCCTCAGTTGTCTTTCCAAACCCCAATGGCTAAAGATTTGTTGTTGTTGTTGTTAATAAAGTTCAGATTCTGCACAGATTTGCATGACAGAGTCATACTAATGACATATTGTATCATCACCGTATCACAGAATAAGCCACTAGATGCCACAAAGAAAAGATTGCATTTCAAAAGAAAGAAGTTGGCATTTTTAACCTCCAAAGGGAGGCTACAGCCCTGGAGGAGGCTGGGCTACTGCTGAAAGGTATGTTTTATTTAAATGGGGTTCCTATTAACATATAAATAAGGTGATTTTTTTAAAGCTCTATCTATGCCACATATCCAAATATAATAATAACTAGAAGTAAAAAGAAAAAACTGCAGGCTGACAACAGCCCAGATTTGTTGTTGATCTACTAGTTGATTGTTTGCAGATTAATATCCTTTCCCACTTATCTCCAAACCAGACTATTTCTCATCTTTGGACCTTGTATCAGAGAAACCAGGGTCTTGCTGAAGCTCTTTGAGAAACACCCCTTTGGGACTTTGAACAATCAGTTAGTCACACAAACTTAGTGCTAATTCACCCACAGAAATTAATGAAAAGAGAAAAATCATTTATAGTTCCGCTTTTTTTTTTTAATTGATTTCAAAAGAAAAATTAAAGCTTGGAAGATCTGTCTTTCATATCCTGTCTGTGACTGATAGCCGAGGTATTGATTTCTGTTTCCTACTCCTCAGGAGAGCCCTAGCTACAGCTCAAAGATTTATCAGGCAGGCATTTCAATCACCCATACAAAGTATTTGTCTTATACTATAGATACTTCTAATGGCCTCAAAGGCATTTTTGTGGAAAGTGGGATTATTATGCCCTAGTGAATATTTAAGTATTTTATACTACATGACTAGCTTCCACAAGAGATATGGAGAAACTACCACCATAAAGTGCCTTGCAGGACAGTATTTACAGCATTCAGATACAGAAGTTTTGGGCTAAAAAAAAACAAAAAAACCTTCTTCAATCCAGCAGAGAGGGGATGCAAACCAGGACTCCCTCACTAAATATCCTACCCAAAAGACTACCAGATAAGGGCAAGGTAGTATGATATAGAGTAGCCTCATTGCTCGTCTCCCTCGCACGAGCAGCAGTTACTCCACAAACTTTTCAATTTAACTGCAGTTATGCATAGCTACATCTCATAACTGCATTTCTCAGTGAATAAAATATTTGCCAAGTGTGATTCAACAGAATTTTCTTGAGAACGTGTTTCTCAGCAGAGTTGTAAGATGGTTCTCTTTTATCATGTGTGAAAGAAACTGCTCGTAAACACATCAACCATCATAAAGGCAGGATTTTCAGAACAAAGATCCAAATTTTTCTGTTCCCTGTATGCTGCACTCAGGGATACTTAGTGGTTCAAGTGAGAGAACTCCATAGCCAAAACCATGTTTTTCAGACCATATTCCTACAGTTGAAACCCAGGTGGTCTCTTTAGACCCTGATGACGAGCAGAGCTCTAGGGATCACACTGTTTACATCATTTGGAATGCACATTTTTTTCCTTTCCTCATGCAAATGGCCATTTCTCCTCCCATTCTTCGGCACTGGAATTACGTGCAGAAATTCAGTACTGTATTTCCCCATATGAAGAAACCAGCAAGGAAAGACTGTGTGCTCTTGGCAGAAGTTTATCCTGGGATTGTGCCAATAAACAATCATTTTCTCGTTGCCACAAGCATTCCATTATTTCAGTTTGGCCATTCAGTCCACTCCAGTTCAGCTCCGTTAGTGCTTCCTTAATAAACCCGTATTATCAGGACCTTAGGCCTCAGTCATTTGAATTCATGCTCAGCTGGGACTTTGTATTCAGGGACTCAGTCCAAATGTCCTTAAAATATATATATATATATAATTAAAACACTTACTTTGCCACAGAGCAGAGACAATGGAATTTTGTTGGCTGCAACTTATATTTGCACTCTTAAAGACTTCAGAAAAGCTGGATTTTGAGGCTTGTTTTATAAACAACACTTGGAAGCTTTGGTTCTCGCTAGAAGAGAAATGTGACAGCAGTCTTTTGCCTTCATTCTTCTTTGCGTGTATACGCCTGTTGTGTACAGCACAAATAGATTTCATTTTCTCATCCATTTTTGATCACCTACTTTTAGGGCTAGATTTTTTTGGGGAAAAAATCCAAAACCCAAAAGCACCATGAAGCTTCCACCAGGGCAGGTACCAAGTGGTAACAACACTTGAGACAGCTCGTCTTCCCATGGCACAACTCACGGCTGCTCCACTGACTTGGTGCCTACTGAGGAGGCAGCTCAAGCAGCTTATCTGTACAGCATGGGCTTTACAGCTTTGATCCAGGCACCTCATTTTTCCTAGAAAGCAGCAGGCAGTCTGCACCACTAAGGGCACTGCAGACACACACCAAATTAGCAAGATGATTGATTTCAGACTTTGAATTTTAAGCAACCAAAGTCAACTTCATTGCTACACAGATCAATTAAGAAAAACAGTTTGCCCAGAGATTAGTTGTAAATCCTGGACTGTTGAGTGTGTCACTGAAAAAGCTCACAGACACCTCCCTCATGTATCCCACTGTCATAAATCTCTTAATATTTAACTCATTCTTGATTTTCTATTATTTACAATAAAGGTGTAAAAGCCATTAATCATAGCAATTTATTGGCCCCCAGCTGGATGTCTTTACACAGTGCCTATGCAGGGCAAGAGCAGTGGCACATGTACCTCAGACGCAGCAAGGATGGCATCTGTCTGCTCTTCTGCAGCAAGTTCTCTTTATAAAAGCTGGATTCTACTGTAGTTACAGTAGCAGCCTCTAGAAACAGATATTTAAATGCAAAAAAAGTTGTATTACCAATTGATCAAATTAGTAAAGGCTTTACAGTATATTTGTTTTCCTTCCCTTCCAATATATCATCCATCAATATCATTCCATCCTCACTGTCCTAGAGACAAGCACCAGTGAACCACATTCTCATCCACTCCACCCTCTCCTCTCTTTTGCTCTCTGCAATTATAATCAGATATGCAAAATACAGAAAATGGAAACTGCTCTGCATCCTAATAAGGGTGGCTTGTCTCCTAAAGAAAACTGGCTTGCAGGATGTAGAAGTCACTGCTGACGTGTTTTGGAAGTAGGAACAGGAAAAAAAAAAAAATTGTGATAACATAGGTGTATTTAGGACTTCAGAAGTGAAGTTCTTCTCCATTTGCTACTATTAGTCACTCTTCAGGCTGCTACAGAGAGTAGTCCAACGTGGGAGGACAGGGAAAGTACAGAAGGTTTCTCAAAGAGGTGCGTTACTCCAGACAGAATCCCTTGGGAACACGTTTCATCTCTGTTTCCAAAAACTCAGACGAAGCCCTTTACTGCTATCGCTGGTTGAAGGATTTGGAGAACAGCATGGGAAAAGCAGCTTTCCAAGGACTGCGCTACTACTGTGAGCTGCCATAGCGGTAACAAAGGGGAGCTGGTGTGTGGCTGAAAGACCGGTCAGTCTCACAGGCTCCTCTCCAGGCCCAGGGGCCCTTGTCTGAACAAAGAGCTCCTGAAGGCTCTGGATTCTTCAGTTACACCAGAATTACAGACAGATGAGTCCTGAGACAAGAAGAGTGCAATTGACCTCAAATGAAATCGGAGTCATATAAACCTGTGAGATTGCAGCGGTCTAAAAATCAAACTAGAGCACCAGGCTTTGTAGATCTGCACTGCTTTTCATAATCTTCATAAGGGGGTAAAGAGATTATTTATAGCTCTAAATGGTACTTCCCATTGGTACTTTGCTTCTAATTTTTTCCCAGATGTTTAATGGACAGTAACGTATCATGGTATGTCTGGTTGTTACAATTCCTGTAAAACAGGAATTCCGTTTCAACGAGTCCCCCAAGAAGACGGTCAGTTTTAACCACTGAATTTTGTCATTTCCTATTTTTGTGAACTGGCAAGAAATGACATGGGAAAAAAACCCTGATAAAACTGCAACAGCTGAAGAAGTTATAGGCAAGTACTGGGTAGGGGTGGGGAAGGAAAGAAGGAGAGGTGAGGGATGTTAAAGGTATGGTGGAAAGTTATGACAAGTCATGATTGTTTTATTTCTGCACAGCTCAAATATGTAATGGAATCAGGCCATTCTTGTATCAGCAACACACCTACCACCAATAGGAGTGATTTCACCAGAAACACTCCAGGATTTCATTGCAAAACCCCAACCACAAGGTTAGTGTAATCTATCATGAATTAAATGCATGATTTCTCATTAAGGAATATAATTCAAAGGTCCTGGAGGTAGACTCATCTGCAATATCTGTATAGGTGCAATACAGCATTGCCCTCTGCTGGATTTTAAGCTGCCTACTCATGCAGAAGTTGCTTCTGGCTGAGCTAGAAAGGATGATTTTTTTAAATAAACACTGTACTAATTATCATAAGGGAATACCTTGCCACCAAATAAGGAATGTAATAGTGAATTAATGATTATTCTTAAACTTTCCCTTTTTCATAGGACTAGCACTGCTTCAGACAGGGTCAGTGTTGACTCATTCAGCCCTTGCATGGTCCAGCAACAGGCACAGACTATTATGTATTCCCCAGAGTCCAAACACTGAACAGAATCAGAGCTAAATCTGATCCACATCATCTAAATAAGCAGAGGCTGAATGTTAGGTGAATACTGGCTAAACCTATTCCACGGTTTTGACATCTACAAGAGCTGTCCGTCTTACAAGACTGTCACATCCAACAAGGTGTTTCCCAGCACACATCATTTCTGCTAGACAAAAGCCTGCTGTCACCAACTCCTTTCTGGGTATCTCCTAATGAAAAGTCAAGTGCTATTTTCAGTCTCTTCACAGGTATGAATAAGGAGACTCCTTTAGTGTGGACTGATGTAGGATGAGTATGACAAGACTGAGGAGGGTCAAACTCAGTGCAGCACTACAGTGTAAGGCAAATCTTTTTGTCTGTCCTTGCTCTTCAGCATCTATCATTTGCTGACTCTTCCCTGGTTTATTGACATCTGGTATAACTAACATATACAGCTATATAGGTATACCTATATGTGTCAACATATTTGGACACAGCTGCCTGTGATGGGTTAATTATAAATGTATCATCTAGATAAGACAACAAATTACATTTCTTCACTTCTTCAGTTATTATTCTTGCTGTTCATGTAAAGACACAGCAGGGCATTTTGCATCCTGTAGCTTGATGCTGTGCAAAATGGGACCACATCCAGAGAATCAGGACATCTGCTAATTCAAACTAATATATGGGAAGCTGAGTTAGCAAAATACTCTTTCAGAAAATAAAGTGCAAAAAGAAAGCTCTTTTCCATTTATACTGATTTCCAACCCACAGTCCAACCACATTTATGGTTTTCTACTGCATTTCTTTTAACTTTGCTTTTTCCACTCTTTTTTCTCTCCTTCCAGTCTCTACCTTATTCTCCCATTCCAGTCTTGTTTTAATATTTTACTCAAATTATTCATTTCCCTTTTCCACCAGAAATGCATGCTGTATATATTCAGAACAACTAATCTGCTTATATCCATAGTATTCTTAGGATTCAAACTCTTACGCATCTGTTCTGCACTAGTTGCTGTGGGAGCAACTCACTCTTCTCCATGTGTGGTGGTGTTAATAACAACAACAACCACCCTAATAATAAACAACTTGGTTTCTAAAGATACTTTCTTGCTCTCTTGCTTGATGAGAATATCTAAAAGCTCTCTCTATTCCGCTTCTCCCTGCAACGTATTCTGCAATTCTCTGTGGGAGGTTTCTTCCTAAAAATAAATGTCATTGTTTTCTCTTATGTTACAGGTAATTATATTTTGCCACCATAACATTTCACTATTTCATTATGCTGCATTTCCAAACTATCAAACAGCACTTTGCTCTTTTCCTGCTTCTTTTTTCTCCCTGTACTGTCAAGTCGAGACCAATGGCTGGGTTTTAATATGAAAATTATCAACAACAGCCACGTGCAATGAAAATAAAGAACAAACCCCACATTGTTTCATCTCCTCAAAGTACTTAGCACCAGGAGCCAAGAAGACTTAATAATCTAGCAATTTCAGCATAGAAGCTGTGGAAAGTAGGAAATGTAACTGTAATAAAAGGGCTGTGTCACTACATATGAAAGCACTCAGACATAAAAATGTGAAGAATGTACTCAAAAGCTGACAGATGGAAGATAAAAATTATAGACACAGTAAAAAAAAAAAAGTCTCTAAGATTCACATTATCCAGAACTCAATTCTCAAATACAAAGTTTACATAGGTGCAAAATACATGTTTTATGGACCAGGCAGACATTAAAGAACACAAGTACAGCATTAGCCCAATTTTTCACTGTCTTGTACTTTATTTTCGCACACTTGTGCAAATAAGTTGGCAAAATGATCCATTAACATTTTATACTCACCTTGAGCCAGTGACTAAGCAACATGCAAAGAAATAAAATGGATCTTGTAATGATGGCAGAAACCTACATATGCAGTAACTCCAAAATAGTACCAGTTATAAATTGTTACGGAATTATCAGCAGTCACTATGGCCAGTGACGCAGACGATCTCTCCAGTTTAAGACTGAGGGAATAAGTCATAATGCAAATAGTTCAGCAAAGCAGCCAGAGATGCAAAGGAATATATAAAGCATTCAAACAAACAAAAAAAGAAACAAAAACCATTGCTATTTACAAACTAAGTTGCGAAGACAAACTTTACTTCAGACTACATTGTTGAACTTTGGATACATTGTACATCATGACTTACAGCATATATTTTCTACAACATTAGCTATTTGTCTTTTAAATTGGAAAATACTTGGTGGTGATATATCAGAATGTGAAAAGTCTCCATGTGACCACTGTCCTGTCTTGCCTGTATTGAGCTTATCTTCAGGGAAAGATCCAGAAGGGGAAAAAAAAAAATAAAAAAACCCCAACCAAACAAAAAAACCCAACAGACTTTCCAAGGCTATAGATGGCCACAAATAGAACACTGACAATATATCCCTGATACTTCTTAATAGTGATGTCACAAAGCCAATGCAAGAAAGCTACAGAATTTCTGACCCTTCTTTTGTCTCCCAGGGTGTGGGCGTTCCAAAGCTCTTGGCACATTCCAAAGTGGTTTGCAGAGTCCCTGGAGGCCAGGATGGGAGTGGGAGGACTTCGGCAATGTGCAGCCTTCTTTTAAGTTAAATGTTGCCAATATAGAAGGGGGGAAAAAAAATAGTTTGTTCTCTTTATAGCCATACTGTATAACTGAGTTTTGAAATCACTGCCAATAAGCAGGTAGAAAGTCTTAATGTGGATTTCAAAATATCTTGCCCGAAAGAAGCAGTCATATTTCAGCTTCCCTAAGACTTTATTTTAGTCTCACACTATCAGAGAAAATACCTGTAAGAACCAAGTTCAAGTTTCAGCTGCAGTAAGGTGCAAGTAAGATAGTACAGTCCAAGCTCAAGGAGAAAAAGCTCTTTGACTGACTTACATCCACTCAGATCCTTGGCACCACAACTCTTAAGGAATTGTGAAAAATGGAAGAACAATTATGACAAAAGGGCAAGGAATAACCTTCCACTGTTGAAACTTTCTGAAAATCATGCTATTGGTTATTGCTCATTATACGCAAAGAGAAAGCAGAGCTGAAAGGTGCTTTGTTTACAAACAAAGCCTAAAGTACTGGACTATTTCATGCACTCATATTCCACTCCCATCTCAGCTTCTGCACAAATAAAAGTAAACCACAAAAAAACTCAATAAAAAAACCCAACCACTCAATGGATCCGGTGTCAGATCTTCTCTCTCATACACAACTATAGGTTCACATGTTTGCTTCTGTAAGGCTGCATGCTTTAGAAAGTAAAAGCCCACCCTAAATGAACTTGCTGCCTTCAATAAATGAGGGTGTACATTCCACAAACTTCATTATTTTTTCTGATAACCTGTTTTGCTGATAGGGTTAACCAGGCAAAGGCTCAAGAATAAAGTCCTGAGTCCCTTAGGACCTTAATGGAATGTGAGATACCTAGATTTATGAAATGTGGATCTTTTGTACCTCTGCTCAGTGCCTAGCTAGTGCTGATGTCTCAGATGGCAATGCCATTCAAATTCAGAAAAGCATACATGTAGCTCAGCTTTATCCTGAATAGCTACAATACTGGAAATCACTGGCTTCATTATAAGCTAACTTTCCTCATTACCTTTTCATATTACTGTAGTTACACAATCTTCAGCACCCAAGCTGCCACTCAGTCAGCAGGCCTGTATGGATTTCAGTTATACGCTCTTAATTCTCCCTGTACATCAATCTTAATGATTCTTGATTCCACTCCTAAACTATTAGCTCAACAAGGCTGAAGGCACCTTCTGTGATGTGTGCTGGCACAGGAGACAAGGCATCAAACCCCAAACCTAGCCCAGTCATGTTAGTTTTTTCCTTCTGGATAGTTTGTGATCCACAGGGTATACTGAAGCCTGTTGTCTCTTTTCTATTTTTACTTTTTGCTGAGAAAAGAGAAGTTCTGCTTTCAGGTGAGACTGTTCAATAAAGAGCAGCTGGCACACGTGCATGCAGGAAAGCAGGGTTAAACTCAGACTTCCTTGAATTTCCAGATTATTTCACAGAATCAGACTGGTTTGGGTTGAAGGTACCTTTCAAGGTCATCTCGTCCAACCCTTGTGCAGGGACATCTGCAACTAGAGCAGGTTGCTCAGAGCCCTGTCCAACCTCATCTGCAATGGTTCCAGGGATGGGCATCAACCACCTCTCTGGGAAACCTGGGCCACGGTCTCATCACCCTCAGCATCAATAAGATCCCCTTCTATCTCATCTAAATCTGTCCTCTTTTAGTTTCAAACCAACACCCCTTGTCCTATCACAACAGACCCTCCTAAAAAGCCTGTCCCTATCTTTCTGACAGGCCCTCTTGAAGCAGGCTTGCTTCTCTACCATCCACACCTAAGTGGCTGCATCACATTTACTTGCAAGGAAATAAATACATTGTATATGTATTTGCCTGTCACTTTCACTCTTCACCAACAGTAAAAAGGGTTGACACAGAGCATACCTGTATCTGTTTGCATAGTGGGTGTTTGTGTACAGGATTGCATCTGAGAATATTTCTGCCATTCTTTGTTCTAGCAATAGGAGAAACAAAACCACACAAAACAGAACACAGAAAGAAGAGAAGTTGAGGAAAGAGGATACTTTATCCTGAGGCACTCCTGTGTCTCATTTCATTAATATTCGATCTTCTTCTATGATGGAAAGAAGGAAGAACAGCTTATATTGCCAAGGATCATAACACTAGCTTTCTCATGTGTGGATTGAGGGAGGCAAGAGGGAGCATTCCTGCAGGTAATTAGCCTTGACTGCTAATCACATCAGCCAAAAGTGATGAGCAAATTAGAGCTTCAGTAGAGCAGCTAGTCTGATGCTCTTCCTAGATCCCTAGAGCAGCATTGCTGGTTACCGTGATGCTCTGATGCACAGAGACCTGTAATACATCCTCACTACCATAACAGGACTGGCCTTGACAGCAGTTTGCCCTTGAAACGGATGGGAATAAAGACGGAGTTTCATCTATTAGCATCTCACTCCACCCCAAGGACCATGTTTCCTTATGGGTCTGGGCAAATATTAGACTTCTGATTCACTCCATTGATCTGCCCTCCTGCTGCAACAGTACAAACCAAAGAAGAGCAAAAATTATTTGCTTGATCTTCTCAGAGTCAACATTTGCCTGGTTTGCAGTTTTCCAGAGAAAAAAGAAAAAGTCCTGATTCAGACAAAACACAGTGAGAAATGGATAGGGACTTAGATTCAAATTTGTCTGTATCCCTTGTCTACTAATCTTTTAAGCTAAAAAAAGGGCAAATATACTATAGCAATATTTTTCTAAATGACCTGCCACTTGAGGTCTTACCCATTCCTAAAGATGAAGTCTCACCACACACACTTCACCTGCAGAAAACGCACTTCTAGTCAAAAGTTATAAATAGGAAAAAAAACAATCATGCAGACAGCATGTTCACACTTCCAGCATCTATACCTGGGATGTGAAAGAAGTGAGCATGAAGCAGCCCCAGCAGCCTGTTTTTACAGACCTCTCCCAAAAGTCACACATGAAGCACGAGACTCAAGAGTTTATTTCCTCCAAAAGCCCCCCCAGATATCACACAGGTTGGCTGTGATGCTTTGTAGCCTTTCTCTCACACCTTGAGCCCCCCCAGACCTGGACTCATCTCCCAGCGAATGCTGCCTTGCTGACTGACCGCACCTGGGTGCAAAGAAAGGCTCCATTCAGCTTGGCATTGAACAAATTTTTCTCTCCCAGGGATACAATTCCAAGAAGCAGCCTAGTGCCAGTTTCTTTTCTTCAGCTTACACCCCCATATTTGCATCATTGCAGACATTTACAGCAGAGGGGCCTTGCTTCAGAGGCATGCAGGTTCTATGCTACAGCCACCCAGCCCAAACAGTGCAGAGAACACAGAACAGTGACTACCTACAACAGCCAAGACGTTCAACAGGGGAAAAAAAAATAAAATAAAAAATAAGGCTCTACTTCTACAGATGTTGCATATACATGTTATGTAGACATGTTAGGAGAAACATGTTATGGGAGACCTTGTTGAGGCCTTCCAGTATCTGAAGGAGGCCTACAAGAACCCTGTGGAAGGACTTTTTACAAGGGCTTGTAGTGACAGGATGAGGGGTAATGGCTTCAAACTGGAAAAGGGTAGATTTAGATTAGATATAAGGAAGAAGTTCTTCACTATGAGGGTGGTGAGCGACACTGGAACAGGTTGCCCAGGGAAGTTCTGGATGCTCCATGACTAGATGTGCTCATCGAAGTGGCGCTGGAACTAGATGATCCTTAAGGTCCCTTCTAACCCAAACCATTCTATGATTCTAGTCTCCAAATCTGCCAGGGATGGGACAAAAGCTGTGTATTAGATACACTGAACAGAGAAACAGGCAGTCCCAACTCTGTCACTCAAGGAAAATACTCTGAAACCTTTCAGGGTAGAGGACTGTGACACAGATGGCAAAGGCCTAAAACAGATGGGATGAAAAAGGACTTGGAAGATGACAACAATCAGGAATGGAACGGGCCAGCAGACATAGCAACAAGCAAGCTGTGCCTTGAGGGGGAAGGCTGATACAGAACTTAACCGAATATGAGGCTCAGCCCAACCAACTGTGCTGAAAGACACAGGGGCTGAGGCGGTTGCTCAAACACCCTGAGAGCAGGCGACTAATTTCTGTGTCCTGACTTTTTTTAAAACCCAACGAAGGAAATGGAGAAAAATAAATCCTTCCAAAGATTCTCTTCGCGGTCCCCAATGACAATAGCTTAATTGTGCTGGAACTTACTAAGGGCTAGACTTTAAAGAAAAGCACTCTATAGGATTTCAAAGGATGCTAACATAGAATTTAATAGATATTACTACGAAGCCCTATAGAATTTAACTGAAAACAGCTAGAGGTAGATGTCAGATTTCCATCCGTCAGTAATTTGATTCCCCTTCATATAAACATTTACATAAATCAGAGGCTGCAGAGGGATTTAATAATGGCAGTTCTACGTCAGAAGAGTGGGATTTCCAGCACCTATTTCCAGTTCTGTGATCCAGGCTCCTGGCCCCAATCACCAATTCCTCCTCCCGCCCTCCTCTCCCTGCCACAGGATAGGCTTGTTGTAAGCAGCTTTCTGCCAGAAGAAGGTTGGATGATTAAAGTAACTACCTCACAGGGCTCAAGGATTATATCTTCCTCTTTACTGACCCAGAAATAACCTTAGAAAGAAAAAGCGGAGCTCTTAGTAGCAAAGGCTGGAGACTAGAGGCAGGAACGAGCAAAACCATTTGAGATTTCAAGCCAAGCCAGTGCCCAGCTAACAGCAGACCATTCCCAGGACACTCCTATCAGTTTATCTAGCAGCAATTCATTCTCATGGGTTTAGAAAAGCCATATTTAAACACTTCATGTGATCAGGACCTCTGCACACCACCCAGACTGCACAAAACATCCAAACATGCCTCTGCATATATTGGAGGTTTGGCCTTTCCTCCAAAGCAAACACAATTCTGATTTAGACAGCTTCTTGCCAAAGCTAGCCCCTGGCTACTTTGGCTTCCCTGTGGCCAAAGACAACAAGCGGGATGCCTAGAAAGCATTCCAGTCTTCGCACTACATTGGCATAAGCCACAACATAGGACTCATTTCCCTGCAGCTCCAGGCTGTCTTATACTGCAATAAAGTCTCTCTGAAGGAGTTAAGAACATTGTCCCTTCAGACATTACTCTTTATTGTGTTATCAGTCTGTTCACATGGCTTGAATGGCAATGTTTCTGCTAGTAATTTCTCCAAGTAAAAAACTAGTTTATTATCATTTGTCCCCTTCTCTTTTAATGCAACACACCTCTTCTCACCTCTACTAGCATACACTATGGTTCCGTAGCATACAAATTGACCAACAGAAGGACAGAGATGGCTACAAGCCTGAACGAGATAATTGCTCAAGTCACAGAATTAGCCAGTATAGGAGGAGACTGAGGGGTGACCTCATAAATGTCTATAAATATGTCAAGGGTGAGTGTCAGGAGGATGGAGCCAGGCTCT
>JAVSBS010021158.1:24307-58843 GCA_033124195.1 Coracias cyanogaster
CATTCCTGTGCGATCTATTGTAGGTGATCCTGCTCTGGCAGGGGGGCTGGACTAGATGATCTTTGAGGTCCCTTCCAGCCCTCAACATTCTGTGATTCTGTGAATCACAGAACGGTTGAGGTTGGAAGAGACCTCTGAAGGTCTCCTTGCCCAGCTCCTCTGCTCAAGCAGGGCTATCTAGAGCCAGTTGCCCAGGACCGTGTTCACATGGCTTGTGAATATCTCTAACCAGGAAGACTCCACAACCTCTCCTGGCAACCTGTGCCAGTGCTTGATCAGAAAGAAACCAACACTCTCACTTATGCCTGACATTACAAGCAGGCTTGGTTTTGTTAAAGGCTGGGCACTCACAGACCTGATCAAATTGACTTAGTGTGATGTGGGGTTTCACTTCTCGCAGCCCTGGAGCATCCATGTCACTGTGTGGCATCCAGATTAACATGTGCAAGTTTTACAGCCAAGAACCTACTGGCTAGGGAGGCAAAAGTCCCATGATTTAATGTTTTGACATGCCTGTTCTTCAGTAAGATATGCCTTTAAATGAAAGGCATAATTGCTACAGTTCACATGGTGCTATATTTCTGCAATTTAATTCTCAAAATGGCTTGACAGAAGAAGCGGAACTGCTTGTTGCTTTACCCAAACAATCCTATTACAGCCTCTGCAAGGTGAAGTACTCCCACTCTTCAAATAATACACAGATTAACAACAAGGTCAGCTTTGTGATTTCTTAAAAAAAAGCTATTACCAGAAGTAGAGTCGACATTAACAACTAGATTTGCTATGGAGAGGGTAAGAAGGTATTACAAGCAGGTAAGAAAATACAAAGAAATGCAGGAAGAGTAAGCATGGCAACAGCCCTGAGAGTGAAACTACAGGACTGCCTCACGAAGGAAAGTCTTTGTGGAAAAGTAGGATCAACCATAGCAGAACAAGTAAATCAAGTATCCACATTAAATTGAACCTCTGTGGTTCTTCCCCATTGTCTTCATTTCTTGTTTACTCTGTTTCAGGTGAAAGTCCTGCTGGAGCAGATTTGTTTCACACAGGGATCTCACCACCAACAGCAGATTTAAAAAAAAGAGCCAAATCTCTTTAAGAGGGAAAAGAGAATGGCCCTAGTTCACCAGCCAGTACACGTGGTAAAAATGCTGCTCTTGGGGTGGTTGACAGCACCCTTTCGTTGAGAATATGCTGCAATGAATGTCATCTTGCTACAGATACAGAGAGATCACCCACCAAACGCTGTAATAACAAATATGACAGCGGCTCCCCTCCTGTTCGCATGCCACTAGACTGAGAGTCTGAGTCTACTAAAGTAGGCCAATATCTTCCTTATTAACAAAGAAACTCTCCACCCTCAGTCCCTGCACTGGTTCCTTCTACCTCTCATGTAAAAAGACCTTCAATGCTTTTATTCTCCATTCACTTTGTCTCTGCCCTATTTCTGAGGTCCCTTCGGCCCAAGTTTGCATACCTCTGAACCAGTGGTTGCTGTTAGTTTTGATCCTTTCCCCGGCTGCCTTTATTAGCTGCAGCATGTCTCCAAAGTTAGAGCTGTTTCTCATAGCAGTCTCTCCTTTTGCATGGAATAATACATCTTATAGCCGATTTTCTCCCTAATTAAAGGGCTTTTATTATCTCTAGAGTTACATATATAACTGACAGAGCTCTCATTCATTCAGCACTGTAAGCATTCCTCCTTTGCTTCTCAGTTTAGGGTATTTCTGGCACCTCAAACTATTCATTCCCTATCTCCAAAAAACCAAAATAAACAAACAACAAAGCCATGCACAGGAATGTCAAACTTCTCTACTAACTTTCCTAATTCCTGATTTTTATCTCTTGTGGTCGCTATATACAGCCCCAGTTCTTACTTTTACTGCATCGCAAAGATGCAGGATTTGTTCAAATTGGTCTGAAAAATCCCATGTTCCTTCTGCTTTGAGTCCCTCCTTGTTGTTTTTTAAACAAGTGAAGAAATGTCAAAGAGAATAACACATTACCTTACTAGACCAATTACTGGCTACTGCTGTCTTAGATATGTGGCGGGGCAAACACCATGAAAACATGGATTTGGAAAATAAAAAAGAATCTTTAAGATTGCTAATTTACAAGATTCTGGAAATATTTTTTTATATGAAGGAATAAATAATAATGATAAAAAACGCAGAAGCAAAACACAGGCAAGATTTTGTCACAGTTTACTTTCAGCAAGAAACTCTAACAGCCTCCAGCAATAAAAGCTGCATTTTCTAACCAAAGAAAAAAACCAGAATCCTCCTCCACCTTGAACATGTTAAGGCATTTGTTACAGGGCCACAAGGAAGCTCAGGGATGCTAGTGAATGGTAAAACAGCCACAGGAGCCATAATGATGAGAAAGACCTTGCTAAGAAGTGTCAAGTATCCTGAGAGAGGAGGAAGTAAGCCTTTCCAGACATCCCAACTTGACATGGATGCTTAAGGCTTCATATCAAGCGTGATTCAGAGAACGGAGAGAATTTTATAAATCCTGGTTGCTGAGCACACAACACAGTTTTTGATAGCAGCATACTGAGGATTGGCAGGAACAGTATTGTACAGTTTGGGATCTTGACATAGTTAGAAAGCCAAGAAATACAGTGCTGGGGAGAGGTTTCAAAGCCAGTTCCACAACAAACTTAGCATCAAACTTTTCCACTTTCATTTAATATGGAAAACATATGAGACAAAGAATGAAAAATGTTATACACCATAAAATTAGCAGGCTTTCCTGCTAGTACACATTAGAATCAGATCATCATAAAAAAACAACTGGATAACCTTGGGGATGGAGGGATAACAAGTTCTGAAACTCAATAGTATGAGAAAGAAGATCACACACTTGGGAACGAACAGAAAATTCTGCTTTGAACCACTGGATCATCAGGTCACACAAGTAAGAAAGGGTAGTTTTAACACAGATGCTAATTACCACCATGATGAGACCATGCAAAGAGGGGATGTGAATTCAGAATATGTCATGCACACAGGGCATGAGGTCCCAGTGCCTCCTTCCAACTTCTTCCTCCTGTAATCAACCTTCAGAGAAGAAAAATCTGCAAGGAACAATTCATCAGGTTTTCTTTTGGTTTTCTTTTTTTTTTTTTTTAATATAAGGATTGGCAAGTTTCCAAATTTAATGTTTTTAAACCACTTAAATTTTGGATGTTTGGAAACAGCTTGATAGTTTGCTCTACTTCACATGCTGTCTTCTGGGACACAGACTTTCTCTCAGTGACTATTTGTGCAATGCCAAGAAAACATCCCTCATCTTTGTTGGCTGAGTCCTCCTGGCACCTCTCTGAAGGAAATGAAAAAATATGCTAATGAAATCCCAAAGTGGCCAGGATAGTTATTTATACTCAATTCCCCTGCCCCCATTTCTCAGAGGGGAAGCGTTGTTTACTTAATCAGAAGATTACATTTGTTGATCAAAGGATGAGGGGAATCCTCCCTACCTCACACGCCCCATCCACAGGCAGATTTCGGAGCATGGCCTCACTGAAGCACCATGTATGGCAACACAAATGAACTACTCCTATATTAAGTCACCAGATGTAATCCTGACAGCAACTCCAAGCTCTTGGGTTCCTCCTCCTCTGATCTCTCTCTTTCTCCTGCCTCCCGCTCTCTTTACTTTGATGACTTTGACAGCCAAGTTCTTGGAGAGTTACTCCAGGTTACAACGTGTCACCTTTAATGGAATTCAAAGCTTTAACTCAAAGTGGCTACTCTTGACCTCTGGCCCCACTGCCACCCACTCTGCCACCCCCCTCCTTTCTCCATCACCATGGAAATGAATAGCCAAGCGAAAAAATGGGAGCAGGCAAAGTCTAAAGCTTTTCACAGAGCCCCCAAAAGAAAGATGAATGAAACTCATTCATCACTGAGCAAGGGACCCAGAGAGCAACACTGACTGAAAAGCAAGCCAGAGGGAGAGCAGGCAAGGGAGAGAGACAGACCAAGATAGAAAAGGTTACCTCATACAGGAAGTTATGTGATTTGAAAAAGAAAAGCACAGGAGGTGTGAAGGAACATAGTCCACTTGCAAAAACTGCAGATTCCACCAAGAAAGATGCTGTTATTTGGCGAGGAGAGGTTATTTCCTCAGCCCCTTCCCCAGATAGAATTTTTTGTCAGATTACCAGGGAAGGATAGAAGTTGGAGGGGAGAAGGGAGAAATGCCCAAAAAGAAATTGCAGGATGTGCAACTCATTGCAAGGAAAAAATATAATTAGAAACAAAGCTGCGTTTGTAGTGCTGAAATTCCGTTCATCAAATCTCCTACTTCAGATGTATTTTGCCCCCAGTGCATACACTTGCCTTTCCTCCCCATCATGTCTGCATTACATAGCTTGATTTGTCTTGATATGTGACACCAATCAAATATCAAAGAAATTTTTAGCACTAGGGAGCAAATGCATTTAAGAGGCAATAGCTTATTCACTCAGACATAGCACCGTTTCTGTTGTGTTCCTCTGATTTTCTGATTTCTTACAACCTCACTACAACTGCATTGGCAAAGAACTCCTCCTTTCACGGCATCTGAAACAGACGCCCAATAAAAGAGAAAAAGTTAAATGGCATGAACATTGTATCCCAACACAGATGAAAATTTGCTACTGCACTCTGTCCTACAGAACTGAGGAAGCTTCTTGATGTCAGTGACAGAAAGGGAGAGGGAGGGAAAGACTGAGATGCAGCAGCTCCAAAGAGCTTATTTGCCTGCACCACTTGGGGTGGGGGGGAAGGCGGGAAATAAGCAGGACAGAAGGAAAGCAAGCAGCAGTGGCAAGTGATTCCCTAAACCCAGAATCTTCTGCAAAGGTCTTAGTGTTGTAGATTATAAGGGAATATTTATATCATTGATGACTTCCCGGAATAACCAGTCAAAATTCAACTCAAGCATACCAAAAATTAGGCAGAAGCCAACAGGACACTTTGAGATGGTTATGGGAGAAAAACTGCAGAGGGCAGATCTCAGCAAGAGGCACATTCTTACCTAAGACTGCCTTCCTGCCTTATCCTGACAGAGAAATAATAACGTAGTTCTCCTTTTCACTGAAGACCAGTCCAAAGCTTACCCATTAGGTACGACTCAGAAGACAGCCTACCTAGAGCTTAAGTGGTAACTCTAGGAGATAGTCACCCGTTGCAGAGCAATCACCATTCTGAACCATGAGATTCTTTTTCCTCCTTCCAAAAGCTAATCAGGCATGATTCTCTTTCATTCCCCCAATCCCTTTGCCACAATTTAATTCCTCTTTTCGTGTTCTGGTGAAAAGGTATTATCCAAGAGGCAGGAATCGTTAAACTTTATTCTTTGTTAATTCAGTGAACAAGATGCCAAGTCTAGCTTCCTGGGAATGGCATTAGCACCTCTGCTGGCCACGGAGCTCAGAGTCAGAGCTCATACTTAAGCTTCAGCTTTTTGATAATCTGTATTACCCTCCGTGGAGGCTCATACTCTTAGCTCTACCTTGAGCTACCCTGCAGATTCCCCAGAGAGAGGAGTTCAGGCACACAAGGATAAATCTCACTTCAGTATATACAGTATATATGGCCTGTGAGTCACAGCAAGAGAGACCCAGCATACTCTCAAAGCCTTTTGGTAAAAGAAAAACACAAGTGACTGCTTATATACAAATGAACTAAGACTAAAGCTAGCATTCTCCATTGCTCCCAAGTGTCTCTTCCTCAGCTATCAGCACGTGTCTATCAAAAATGGAAGCAAGCACATATAACTCTCCTTTTCACCTGCTGAACGCCTGTGGCTGAGGTGGGCTTTTTTACCTTGCTGCTCAATATTTGGGAATTGTTCCCTCCAAATACCCAAATGCTCACTAAGACCACAGGTATCATCTGTTAA
Organism: Coracias cyanogaster; assembly: GCA_033124195.1. Lineage (NCBI taxonomy): Eukaryota > Metazoa > Chordata > Aves > Coraciiformes > Coraciidae > Coracias > Coracias cyanogaster. Next base: position 30,200 of record JAVSBS010021158.1, read on the forward strand.
AGCTAGTGAAGCATATTTTACTACAGAAGGCACAATGCAGAATCACTGCTACCTCTCTATGTATTGTCCTTCATGAGAAGCAGCTCTGCAGATGTACATGATCTACAAGAAGGGTCAGAAGGAGGATCTGGGGAACTACAGACCTGTCAGTCTGACCTTGGTGCCAAGGAAGGTTATGGAGCAGATCATCTTGAGTGCCACCACATGGCATATACAGGACAACCAGGTGATCAGGCCTAGACTGCATGGGTTTATGAAAGGAAGGTCCTGCCTGACCAATCCGATCATCTATGACAAGGCGACCTGCTTAATGGATGAGGGAAAGGCTATGGATGTTGTTTACCTGGACTTTAGTACAGATTTGACACTGTTTCTCACAGCATTCTCCTGGAGAAACAGGCTGCTCATGGCTTGGATGGGTGTACGCTTCACTGGATAGAAAACTGGCTGGACGGCTAGGCCCAGAGTGGTCATGAAGGGAGTTAAATCCAGTTGGTGACCAGTCACAGGTCATGGTCCCCAGGTCTCAGTATTAGGGCCAGTTCTGTTCAATAACTTTTTCAGTGACCTGGACAAGAGGATTGAGAACACCCTCAGTAAATCTGCATACATCACTAAGTTAAGCAGGTGTGTTGATCTGCTCAAGGGTAGGGAGACTCTACAGAGGGATCTGGACAGCCTGGATCAATGGGCCAAGACCAACAGTCTGAGGTTCAACAAGGCCAAGAGGCAGGTCCTGTACTTGGGTCACAGCAACACCATGCAGCGCTGCAGGCCTGGGAAAGAGTGGCTGGAAAAGCTGCCAATGGAAAAGAACCTGGGGTTGTTGGTCAACAGACAGCTGAATATGAGTGAGCACGGTGCCCAGGTGGCCAAGAGGATGTGGTAAACCAACCCATTATTTTGAAACGGACGCTTGCGCCTGGACCGCAACAGAGAGCCAACAGCATCCTGGCTTGCATCAGAAATAGCGCAGCCAGCAGGACTAGGGAAGTGATCCTCCTCCTGTACTTGGCACTGGTGAGGTGACACCTCAAATATTGTGTTCAGTTTTGGGACTCTCACCATTGAGGTGCTGGAGCATGTCCAAAGAAGGGCAACAAAGCTGGTGTGGGGTCTAGAGAATACGTCTTATGAGAAGCAGCTGAGGGAACTGGTGTTCTTTTAGCACAGAAAAAAAGGAGGCTCAGGGGAGACCTTATTGCTCTCTACAGCTACTTGAAAGGAAGTTGTAGAGAGGCAGGGGGTCAGTCTTTTTTCCCATGTAACAAGCAATAGAGCAAGAGGGAACGGCCTCAAATTGCACCAGGGGAGGTTTAGACCGGGTATTAGGAAAAACTTCTTCACAGAAATGGTTCTAAAGCACTGGAACAGGCTGCCCAGAGAAGTGGCTGAGTCACCATCCCTGAAGGTTATTTAAAAGACATGTAGATGTGGTGCTGAGGGACATCGTTTAATGGTGACCTTGCAGTGCTAACAGTTGGACTTGGTCTTAAAGGTCTTTTACAACCAGGACAATTCTATGATTCTAAGAGACAAGAAATGCTATGGACTCAGACTGAGGACAGAACGGAGAGCACTGCAACACAGCAGCGGGGGAGAAGAAAGAGCCTAAGAAACCTTATAGTGCTCCTCCTCACGCCCTGCTTCATCCTTGCCCCTTCTCCAGCCTGCAGACCTCCTTGTCTCTCCCCATTCCCACAGACTTGTAGCTTTGCCTCTTCAAAAGCTGACTTGCAAACAGAAAGAAATCACTTTAGAAAAGTTTTTGCTAGTTATAAAAATATGGCAGGGCACAGCAGAAGTTAATAGGATGATGCTATTCTACACAGGCATAGCAAACACACAGCGCTGGTCTAAAGCAACTTGTGTTAGTGTTAAGAATATAAAACTGTAATATCTTAGTGAAGGAATTACCCTCTAAATAGTTCTCTCTGGTGGCCTTAGGCTAAGGCATTGAATTGCCTTGAATAAAGATGTCTCTGGCTGATGCATGCTTAATTCCCACTGTAGGGAAGTTCAGGTCAGCTGTGTGCTGCACATCTGTTTATGTTAAACAGACAGCTTTTGGTAGTAGTAAATTGTGCCACAAATGGCTCCACAGAGGTGGGAAGCCTCATTTGGTCTTCAAAGTAACGAACTTCCTACAGTAAACTTACAAACTTCAGTGTTCCAAACCATGAAGGACACCTGCATGTCATTAAGTACTTAATGCTGAGCATAGAGCTTTCTGGGTCACCATCTGTTCAGCAAGAGCACCAGTTCCTGGTTGCTGTTCCCCTGTTGAGTGTGCTCCAGAGTTTGAACTCTCAGCCATAGCAGCTCACAATTACCCAAAAGGTGGTATGGATGGGTCTTTTGTATCAGCAATACAAATCGAAAAAACGGTGTCCCAAGAGAGAACAATTCAACCAGGCAGAGTTCAGTAGTCTCTTTAAGGATTATGAGCTAATCAGAATAGCTCATAATGTAAATGCCTCTGTTTGTTGTATCTACTGCTGTCCTCCTAATCTCATCAAGATGCCTGCTTATCTGCAGTTACCTGGCTCTGGTAATACTTACTGTCTGTGCTGTTTAAAAGTTCTCTCTTGTGCTAGAAAGTTTGCTATCCAGGCAACTACTCACAGAAGAAAGTTTAAAATTAACATGCCCTCACCTAAACAATGAAACTTGTTGAAAACACTTTTTGTAGCAATAGGAGGAGCTACCTGCATAAAGCTACAGAATAAATATCTCATCAGCTCTAGAAATCCAGAATTACTTTCCCTGGCTCCACAGGAGCCAGGTTCACCCAGTGCTGGAACTTGTACCCAAAGTTTTCACCTACCACTTCAGCCTTTTGAAGTTGAACCACCAGATGGTTCCACTACATCAACATCACCATTAAATTAGGAAACATTAATCATGGAGATAAAACAAAAGGTAATTGGTCCTAATGGTCACTGGGGAAGCATGACCTTTGCATAAAACTAAGCAGGGGAAAGAAAGAACAGATGCTGCTCTAAGGTCTAGGGAACCGCCAACATCACAGGCTTATGACTTCTGCGTTTTGCCCCCTGTCCTCCCCACCCAAGCTGTATTACACAAGAAAACTCAATTTAAGGAAATATTCTTTGTGGAACAGTTCCATATTCTCAGAGAGAGGAACAAACAAGTTTTTCCCATTTGGGAAAATCCTGTTTTAGATTTGATTTTTCAGAATCTTCTTAAATAAAGTCAGCAATTTAATATAGCTATAGCCAGTGCTCAAATTGAACTAGAGTTCAAAGCTTCGAAGTTCCTGCATACTTCTTAATGAGAGGAAAATCAGCATTTCTCTTGATTCTTGAAACAGAACTGGCTTATCCACATGACTAGAAAAGCATAAAATAAAAGACCCTCAATCCCACGAGCAAGGGAAGCCAAAAAGCTGATACTCTCCTCATCACCAATGCCCGTTTCCTCAGTCTTGCAAAATCCAGAAGACCACCTTATCCCTGCACACCTTGCACATTCCTCAACTAAAAGTGGGCAAGAAATAGCACACAATGGTGTGGATACCCTTCTTTTAACTGGCAACACCTTAGTTTGATTTAGTTTATTTCACTCTAAAGAGATTTGTTTACCTATCTCACAAACGCAGGTCTTTCTTCATTCAGATTCATTTTTCTAAGAGGCTTTGTAAAGGCAATACCTAAAGACAGTGAGGCAATGCTTGATGGAAACCTAAAGGACCAGAATTTCAGGAATAAGGGCTCTGGCCTGCCTGTCTGCTATCAAGAAAATAATTCTTGATTGGAAAGGAAAGCACACACTTAGCTACCATTTCACTAAGGCAAGGTAAGGGGGGGGAAGACCACTTAGAAAGGAAGGAGTAAGCAACTCTATACTTTGATGATAAATGCCCTCCCAGCATGTCCCTTTTAGTTTCTATAATGCATATTTCCCTGTTAACTCTGTTTTTTACATCGTTTGCCTCTATTCTACTAGGTTTACAACAGCTGAGTTACAATTTGATATGATAAAGGGCAGCACAAGACGTGTGACTTGCAACATGTTACAGCCTTTGTAGGAAGCAACTTGGCACCTAAATTACAGTATTTCTGTATTGCAGTTAAAAAGATAACTCCGTTACTTGTTAAAGCAGGACACATTTGCTATCTTTTCAAACACAGACTTCTGCTTCACTGACCTGCCCACATTTCACCTCTGAGCAGCTGAGAAAAACTCTTCTGTCAAGACAAAATGGATGTCCTTATGCAAAAGCCCCAAGTTAGTTCCTTGTACCAATCTTCTGGAATCCACAACTCCACATTTGCAATTTACGTTTCATAAGATGAAGGATCTGCTGCCTTCTATGGAAGCTTTTGTGAAATTATCATCCTGCTTCCCACCATCAACACTGTAAAATAGTAATTTAGTTTGTAATTGAATTTTTCTTATCATGGCTTTCCCCAGTAAGTTATAGAGGGCTTCAGTCCTTGTTATTTTTCTTCCCTAAAAGATATTTATAATGTGGTTATCTGTTCTTCTTGAGTCTGTCAGGCAGACTAAGCTCTTTAAGCTGCAGACCAAACTTTCTCCAGCCATTAGTTTGTTAGAAAGTTGGGGGTTTTTTGCACCTTTTGAAAATGTTGACACAAACACACACCACCTTATTCTGGTATGGCTGTCATCACCACCATTGTCCTAGTATGCCTAAGAACTGGTTTTAGACATTTCTCCACAGCGATACATTCAGAACTCATCCGCCAACGCTTACCTCCTGTGACCCCCTAAAATCCTTTTAGTCACTTCTTTCCAGCTATTTCCTACTATATAAGTTTCATTCACACACATGGAGCTAGAGAGGACTAAAACGTGCTGTGCTAAGCCACCTGCATCTTTATTTTCAGCCCTGACAACACAACAGGGAAAATGCCACCCATCCCTAAGACACAGCCATAGACACGGGAAGGAACAGGTGTAAAGAGGCTCCCTGCATTTTCCTGGCACCATTCCCCATATAAAAAAAAGTAGAAAGAGGTCCTGAGCAGCCTCAAGCTGTTAATAATGATGCCCAATGCTCAGTTAGTAACAAGTTTTGCAATATTTAGCATTTTTCTTAAAGACTAAAGCCTAATTTTTCATTAGCTTTTTAGAACTAAAATATAAAAAAGTATTTTCAGTCTTCAGCTTTACAGAAAATACTTGAAAGTGTGACCAACAGGTTACATTAAAATAATAAAAAATACTATGTAGAGGTCAGAACAAAGAATCCCATCATTGTTTTGGATTTTCTTCAACTAGTGATTTTTAGGCCAATATCCTGACAAGAAAGGGGGAGGAGTGGGGCTGTCAGTACTGTATTCAATGAGTATAATTACACTGAATTAGGGCTAAGGCATTTAGAGAGAGGAAAAAAAATACTATTCCACAGAGTTAATATAAAGTAGGCTTTCATGTACATACAAATCCACAAGAAGCAAGCTACTGCCTGCTGAGACCTATTTGAGAACCAAGGGATTGATCAGACTCGGCCAGCCCTTGCTTAAGAAAAAAGCTGCAGTTGTGAATTTCTGTAAAGCAGTATTCACATGATTGATGGGTTTACCCCCACCATCACATTTGTTTCAAAGATCCATTTTGTCTTCTGTGGTGACGGTGTGAATTAACCCCTCTCACAACGGCTGGCTGGATTTTGCAAGACCGGTCCAAGGTCTAAGAGCTCCATGACTGGGAAAATGGGAATATATGTTATTTAACACCCAGGCTTCTGAGGAGCACCATAACACCAGCCTCCTCAAACAGTCTGCAGACTTTCTGCCCTCAGACCAGCCAGCTCTCCACCTGCCTGGAGAATCATCTTTGAAAAAGCTCTGCCTCTGATCTCCTTTGCAGTCTGATACTCCACCCACTCATCCTTACATCCAAGGGAGCATAAGGTATATTTATTTCATTTCTTGCCTTCTTAACCCAATTTGCCATAAGCAGTAGATTTTTTTTTTTTCTCTTCTTTTTCCCCATGGAGAACAAGAGAAAGCTTGAACTTTGTATGCAGCAAAGAAGTCAGAGACTCCAGGTAGGTCTATGATGGGATTTCTCCTCAAGCCTCAGGCACTGCAAATTAAAAGTAGTTAGAATAGCCAAGGGAATGTGGAAGAAAAGCAGAAGTGGGCCCAGATCATGACCAGCTTTTAAATAGCTCCTGAAATCTTTTGAATTGACAGTGTGACACAGAAAGCCAGATTTCCACAGAAGCCAAATCACATATCTCCTTAGGAACAGGCCCATAGCACCTCAGGAACAGCTTATTCAGCTAGGAATCAATCTGTTTCCCAACTGCAAACTGCCCTGTACTCTTTCCAGTTCCCAGGAAGGTACTACATACACGTGTAATATTTGTTTTTCTTTTACGAGGTAAATACATTGCTTAAAAGCAGGAAAAAAACCAACCAACCAGAGTATTTAAACACTATTAACTACACCAAGCTGGCTGCAGGCAAGTGAAATAAAGCCTTCCCACACAACTCTGCAAAAGCATTTCACACTGTCTGCACCATTTAACTTCTGTTGCCCTGCACTTCCATGAAATCATGTGTCTTATCCTACAGCACCTCCTCCATATTCACAGTCCTATTCTAGCTACAAGGAGAAAAAAAAAAAAAAAAAATGCCTTGCCACTCCAATCATCTGTGTCGCTGTACTCCCCATCACCACACTGCCAGCATTTCTTAATCACTACCTGCAGCATCCACTGCTCCCCAGTGCGAGAGCCCCACTGCCCCACCTGCATCCCAGACCTGGTCTGGGGAAAAGGGCATAAGAGGACGACAGAACAGTTGTTTTTATAATGAACATTAGGTGAGAGAGCTTCTCTCTCAGCAGTATGTCCTGCCCTGGTTTGTCATAGCACATGATAGAAGTTTTCTGTCCTCAGGTTTAGAGTACTTTGGTTTTGGTCCTTTCTTGGATACCGTGTTCATCTGCCTTGATAGTTATGGCAGATAATGTAGGAATCACAAATGCTAAACCCAAAAGCTGTGAGAGGTCTCCACCTAAAAAACCCAGACTCCCAAGGGGCAGATGTTGAAGTAGCACCAAATGGGGCCAAACATTCCAGATGCTACACTCGATTCTCACATGGAGATATGAATTCTCAGGCCACAATGTGTCATGACAGAAAGCATCCAGTAGCTAGGTTAGTCCCTGTGCATCAAAGTTATGAGCTACCCATACAAACCACAACTAGAGCTCAGCTGTCCTGGAATGACTGGGTTAACAGATGAACACTCAGCACGTTCAGCAGCCTGCAGAAACAGCTGTCAGACATTCTCCTGCTATCCTACAACCATGTTTCCAAATTTTATGTGTGCACATTTTATTAACTCTAAAGAACAGCATGTTTCATTTTTCTGTGAAAAACTCCCGCAACTGCAGAGAAACCATCCAATTTATCAGGATAATTTTGACTTTCACTGTACTTGTGACCTCCATTGCTGTGATTTACAAGTTCTACACACGTGCTTTCTGCACCATCATGCAAACAGAGAAGGACGAAAATGGGATCAATGGCAGGCTACACCAGGACCTCACAGAGCTGCCAGCAGTCTGCAAACCAGCAGGCATACCATAGGACAATGTCATGAATCCTGTGTAAGCCGGGGTGGGTAACACCAGAACAGCAGAGTACACTGGCAGTATCAGTGTCCTAATATGATGCTGCTGTGTTAAGAGAGCTGTCAAATCCCACAGACCCGCCATCCAAAGCTGAAGCTCATTGTAGTCTCAGGAGGCTGGCAGTCTTTGTTTCTAGCTGGCATCTAACAAACATTTCCACTGAACTCTGATCAGCACACTAAGTTACCCTCTTCCCTCCACCACCAAATCGCCCAACTGTGCAGCTCAGTCCAGTGGCAATAGCAGCTGGATGCGAAACACAGGTGTGCTACTAAGAAAGGCCAAGTTATTTCATTTCCAAAGGCTACACATAGTGGAATGCCATTAAAACCAGGCACATTTTTCTTCTCGTTCCACCTAAAGAATTATTTACCTGAAACAAAAGCTAGTTCTTGTCACCCCTTTGTTTCCCCCTATGACTCAGAGGCTTCATAGGCAAGTGACCTAAAAGCACCATCATTAGAAGCAAGAGGTTAACTGCAACCTCAGTTGGCTTGTGTTACTGCTGATGCTGCATATGTCACAGTGAAAGCTGTAACACATTTAGTGACTCACATGATGACAAGGAGCACTAAGCCTTTGTGCCCATTCACAGCACCCTACATAAAAGACACTTGAGCTCATCAAGAATAGGAATGAGCTCTTAAGTCCAGCCCAATCCAGTTAACAGGCTTATATGGAAATGCAGAGAGACAGGGCTTACAAGTGGCAATGCACCTAACTTGCAGACTAATTTGCTAAAAATTAAGGAAGAACATCTATGCACCTCCTAGCTGAGATTCATAACTACATCTTTTGCTTTCCATATATTGCTTTATATGTGCTTTTCTCTAAATATATGAAATTAGGAAAGGGCTCAAGTGATCTTTGTGATTAAAAATCAGTATTACAAATCTTGTTCCACTAGAACAAAAAAAAAATTTTAAAATAATATATCCTGTGAAATACAGAAGCCCATTTCAGTCTTCCTGATCAATTAGTCTTCCCTTCCTGCTCTTGGCATATGTTTGCATAAGTTAATTTGCTTCCGCTAAAGAGATGCTGGCATGCATCAAAATATATAAAAAAGAGATGCACAGAAGCGTTGAGATTGTTTGTTGTGACATCAGTTGCTGATAACACACTACTATCCTATCTCCCTCACTCCATCTGTGCACACAGATGCAACCTGGGGAAGTGGTTGCTCCTGACCTTCTGCTGAGGAGCAGGCCCATAAATGGATGCCCAAATCCTGTCCTCCCCACCCTCAGTGAGCACACAGGATAGCTCTGAAATGAAGGATGGAAGAAAAGACTCCCCCCATTCAAAAAAATATTTGATTTGGGATTCATTACTTAAAAGTTAAAGTACCTGTAACCTCAACTTCCTAAGTCTTGATTTTCCATAATATAAATTGGGGAGGGGGAAGAGTCAATTTTGCCCAGAATATGAATAATTCTAATGTCTTCCATTTAACTCCTAGAAGTATATGTGTTACTAAGAGAAGTTAATATTTAAAACATTATCTGTGAGACGCAGGGAGGCTACGTCAGCATCAGATTAATTGAACACAGCCAGATTTAAGGGAAAATGAGTAGTTTTCACAGGATATTCCAGCCCTGACAAAATACTTGTTTTCAAATAGTTGTCCATTTACCACAGCTGGAAAGCATCAGGGCATCAAATTAGATGTACATGAGTGCAATCAGCTTGCATTTCTAATACGATAAACAGCTTCCTGGAGCACAGAAAATAAAGGCAGTAACATAACAAGTTAGTTTTAATGACAAATTATACAGCCAATCTAAATCACGAGTCTACATACATACGTATGTATTATTTTTATATACATATTTAGCTACTTTGGTGGACTTTAGATCAGGCCTTAGCTAAAATGCTTAGAGGGGATTCTTCTAAAAAGAGAAAACATACCATCTTGAGCTATACTTCCACACATCGAAAGTAAGAGAAACAAGTCAGAAGTACAGGCTTCAGTGTACATTTCCTTGCAGGAAGGTATATGAGGGGAGTTTTTCCAACACCAAATTCTGAGCTAGTCTTCAGGCTGACAGAATACAAGCCTCCAGTTCAGACTAGAGATGATCAATGTAAAATATTTGGTGATCAAATGATGACAACTACCATTTTCTAGAAATGAATGAGAGAATTTTTATAAGTTATGTCTTGTCAGTGTAAGCAATTCATGTGGTGGCATCTGGTTTGAAGCTTGCTGAAGGAAAAGCTACAATGAGTTAGTCCCAAACAATGGAAAAGAATTGATTCAGGAATTAAATAGGTCTATTTTTGTAGATTAATTTCCAGAAGGAGAACTGCCACAGTTCGGATACATTTCCATAGAATGTAAACATAGAATTCTCTCAAAATCCTCTGAAATCTTCACCCCAAAGCTACTACATGGTGGATGCTGTGATGGAGAGGTCATTCCCAGTCCTAAGAAAACCAGGCTTCAAGAAGCACAGTATTTAGGAGTCATTTCTTTCTGTTCACAGTGAGCATTCCTTTAATAAAACATGCAAGGAATGAGTACAGATATTCTGAAAGGGTGCCAAAGTGCAACCACTGGTGATACTCCTGGTCACTTAAAAAATAAAACAAAACCAAAAAACTAAAACCAAAACCCATAACTTCTAAAATGCAGTTTAAGAATTTATTCAATAACAGAATATCCTTAAGAGAAAGAAAATGGAAATTCAGCCCAAGTGAAACTAATAGGAGAGAACAACTTGGCAGGTGAGACGCAACATGGAGATTAAGAGGTCCAAGAGCAAGGTTGAGGAACAAGGAGGCAAATGTATGGTGACAAGTAATAAAGCATTCCTTAAGCACACAGGAAACCAGAACTCCAGAAGAGCCAGTGGGTCCTGCAGACTACCCTGATGCAATGAAGTCAATGAGGGTAGAAAAAGAGATTGCCCAGAAGTTAAATGAATCCTCTGTTTCAGTTTTCATTTCAAAGTAGGGAAGAGAGATGCATGCCCTAAGGCTATACAAGTAAAGAACTTGAGGCAGAGCTGCCAGATAGAGTTAGGGGAAATAAAATAAATTAAAAAAAAAAAAAAGCAACTTGGGAATTTGATTGCACTAAACCTCATTTCCAGAACAGAGAAAAATCAGTTAAAGGCAAGTGTAAACCAGCTAGCTTGAAATAGAAGCACCATAAACTAGGAAAGTCTAAAAAAGAACATTTTTCATAATGATATATCATGCCTCACCAATCTACAAGAAGCCTTTAAAAACTTATCCTGGCTATTTTTCACTAGATGTAAATTGTTCAGATTTTCAAAGACTTCAAAAAGAGCTATCAAGACAGCTTGGTAATTTTGGGATAAGAGGTAAGGTCCTATATCTCTTTAAATATTAGTAAAGGAACTAGAATCCCAGGGTAAGAACAATAATCAGTTATTGCAGAAGTGGGGCTTGTAGCACCCCAAGCTCAGCCTAGGATCAGTGTCTTCAAATGCATTTATGAAGCATCTGAAAGAACAAAAAACAAGGTAACGAAACATGCGTGAATTGTAAGCACCCAAACAAGTTGAAACCTTTTGCTGATTTAGAACTAGGCGTGGGTCTGTAAAAGGCCATTGAAAACATGAAACTTGAGAGAATGAGTAATATTTATGAAGGGTGATGTACTCACTATTTAAATAGAAGGGAGATTAAAGCAAAGAGAAGTTGGCCTTATGAAAATAAAGACAGGGACACAGGAATTCAGAACTAAGATTAAGGAAACCTCAGCTGTTCATATCTATGGAAATATATCTTCAAAATCAAAACAGCTTGGGTGTGGTTTATCTGTTGGTGAAAAAAATCCATGTCAGATCTATGCACACTTAAAGCTAGAAATATGAACACTACTTTCAAAGAGTTTTAATGAGTCTACATAACCCTGATTTTACAGAACTCAAGCCATGCTATTCCATCCACTTTTGTATCTTGTACAACTGAACTGCTACTCACAGGGCACAATCCAGGTCTCAGAAAAATTCAGACCTATTTCACAGCCTGATATAGATTCTGCTATAGAAGCAGCAGTACCCTTCAATGGTTTAGCTTTGCAAGGCAGCAAAAACTGGTACCAGACAAGAAGCTGAGGAGGGAAATTAGAGAAGTAGGTGAGGCTGACCAAAGTGGACAACGTGTGAGATCAGCTGGCACAGGTTATAAATCCACAGAATGTATTGGGTTGGAAGTGACCTCTAAAGGCTATCTAGTCCAACCCCCCTACAATAAGCAGGGACATTTCCAAATAGGTCAGGTTGCTCAGAGCCCCATCAAGCCTGACCTTGAATGTCTCCAGGAATGTGGCCTCTACCAACTCCCTGGGCAACCTGATCTAGTGATCAATCACCCTTATATTAAAGAACTTTTTCCTAATGTCCAACCTAAATCTGCCCTTTTCTAGCTTAAAATCATTACCCTTTGTCCTGTTGCTACAAACCCTTGTGAACAGATCCTCCCTCACCTTCCTGTAGGCCCCTTTCAGGCATTGGAAGGCGAAGTGCTGGGGCCCAAGTTGTGGGCCCCAAGTTGGAGGTGACCTGTGAATGAGTCACAACCTAGCAGAACGTTTTGGTTTTCTTATTGGCTTCATGTTCCAGAGGCAGAACCTGGCCCACCCATGTCTCTGTGGCTCTGCTCTCCCCAAGGTGGTTGCGGTTGGGGTGGTGGGTGAGGCCAGGATTATATTAACCAGGAGCTGATCAGTTGGAGGAGCTTCCTGTTGCGTGTGGCTTCTGTTGAGGCTGGTTGCATCTTACTGAGCTCTCTCAGTGGTGTCCTTCCACGTGAAGGGCCACTGAGGGAGCCATCTCTGTCCATTGTGTCCAGCAGGTGATGTTAGCACCACAATGGGCAGCAGAGGAGCTGCACCTACAGGAACCTATGGCAGGACTGTCTGAAAGAAGACTTTTGAGGGGATGTTGCTGAGTTCAGTGTTGGTCTGTGTGATCAGGCAACTGATGACAGCATAAAATGATGACGGCTGAGTCAGCACAACAGAAGGTCACTATAAATCTGCTAGTCCAAGAAGTTTTGAAGCCTAGAATACTTTTCTAAACATGGGGGAATAAAGACAGATGTAAGTGAGATGAAAATAAAAATACCCTTTTCATTTCACACAAATCACACACTGTATCAGGCAGTGAAAATTGTATTATTCTAGACTAAGGTCCACTTAACACTGAACAAAAGATAAAATGTCTTCTGTAACAGAAGCTATGATTATATAGGGAGGAAAAAGAGTCCAAACATCATGTCCTATGGAGTAATTGAAAAGAACATGTAGAGTTGAATAAAAATAGAATTTTGATTCCATTTTTTCCCAAAGACTTTTGCAATTGTAGTGGTGATAATTGTAAATAAACAATTCTTTTGTAAAGAAATGATTTTGTATTAATTTACAGCTACTACAATTGTTTACAAATGCTTACAATTATTACGATTATATGTACAATTAAATTGTACATATAAATTATATTCTCATTTTCAAGGGTACATTAAAAAATTAAACTGGTCAGGAAAGGATAAATTTGAGAATATGCTCCTCATTCTTCATTGCTGTTGATTATATCACTCTTCGGGAGGCATCATGATCATAAAAAACACATAATGAACAGCATCAACCGGACATCATGGGGCATCACCAAGAGCTAACTGTAGCCAATGTATCTCTCTCACATGTAGGCTCAAGTTTGCTTCCATTCCCTCAACACCCATTAAGTGCTGCAAGTGTTGAGATACACACTGGAATTTCACTGACCTGGCACAGAAATCTTGGATTCAGTATCTCAAAAATTTCCATTTCAATAAGCCTTATGTGAAATATTTCAACCTCAATTTTTCTTGACTTAGACAACTTATACTTCACAGACTTCTCCTGCTTTGGGTTTTTTGTTTGTTTCAGAATTTCCTATTTAAGCAAGACAAGAAACTCCCACCTACAATTATGTGAGAAATCTCAGCTGGTAAAATCCCAACTAGAATTAGAGCTTTATTGCACATGCTGAAAGCATCAATAAAGAAAGATGTGAACTTGTCATTTATAGAACATGTTGTGCAATTGGAAAGTCTAAAGTCAGATAACATATTTTTGCTACACATCCCCACAGTTTGGAAAGTTTCTCCAAACACAGACTCACTTTTGATGTGTGTGTGTAAAGCACTATGTTGGGGCAAAGTGTCTCAACATTTCATTTTTTTCTCTATAAAAACATGGTGTCCATATCCACTCAACCTATGGTTGTGGTTAGCACAAGAAAGAGGGGCTGTCATTCATAGAACTATTTCCTTGTAAATATAGTCATAAATAATTCAAACTGAACTATAGTGCATAGTGTTTAAATGAACCAAGTACATGCTGTATGCTTTTTAGTCCTTTCCTTGTATGGCAGTATTCAACCTCCAGCCATTCTCAAGAGCTCACACCCTTTGTGAAAATTAGCACAGAGGTGTTGCATTTGGGCACACAGAAGCAGCCAAAGAACGGCTAGCACCATGTAGTACATTATGCTACTGAATAAGAAGAGGCATTTGCAAATATTACCTTGACTACAAAGTATTACAAGGATCTATAAATGTTTTTTTAAAACAGCCTCAAAATAACTTTTCTAGATCAAAGTTATGCTTAAGGCCAAGGCATTCACCCACTTTTCCCCACATTCCCATCCTTTTTTGAACTTCAGATTCTTTCTTCGTGAAAAAATGACCAATTTTGCAGGTAGTTAGGGATAAGGAAAGAAAATGTTCCCCACTTTCCTACATTTCTGATTCCAGACAACTTTACAAAAGGATTTCAGATGTTAAGCCCAGCAGTCTTCTCTCTTCAGAGGTAAAATCAAGGGCTGATCCCAGCTGGAAGATAGCAGCCTCCACCTCTCACTGGGATAAAGTCAGAACCTTCACAGCACCAGATGGTCATACAGGGACCAATTTTGGCAAGGGGTTATGCCCCACCCACACTATTCTCTGGAAAGGTACAGTTATTAACAGGGTTCAAAAGAAGTTGTTTACATTAGAAGTAGAGGAGATAACCAGCTCTCCAATAGTTTGAATTTTATCAAAAAGTACAGGGGAAGCTCATGCTTAAACAGATGTCCAGAAAAATACCAAGTGAAGCTACCAAAGGCCCCACAGTAAATATATTGCTATAAAACTTACCACAAGAGGTTTCATCCCCACTCACTCATAAGCAGCCTGCACCTGAATGCCTATTATATCATCAGAGGTTTTTATTTCAGCTGTGTTTAGTCTTATAAATTAAGGCAGTGATCAAGCAAAGGTTTCAAATATACTTTTATATTGTCTAAGTAAATCCCACTGCTCTCAGTGAGGCAATTCATAACCCATAAAGCTGTTCCAATGCATGAGCTGTGCAAAGACTATAGCTCAAATTACAAGCTACTGAGAGAAGCAATGGACATCTCTTAAAACACATACACCTATAATCCCAGTGGCCACTCAAAATTAATGAGTCCAATACACAAACTAAATTCCACATCCCATATGAAGACAGGTTCTTGACCTAACAAATATGAAGGCAGTGGAGCTTGCCTTTTCTTCTTTATTACCCCATAAATACAATTCCCATGCTATTTTGCAAGTACAGGGAAATTCCTGAGAACTAGATCCAGTGTGGATACTCCTTTTTAGCCAGCACCTAATCTCTGCCGCTCTGTATAAACCCTCTGCTGGTGGATGATCTACCTATTATGACAACTAATAGAAAGAAAACAAGAGCGAGCAGCCTTTAGGCTTCTCTGAACTCTGTAAGTATTTGGTCAGACTTGCCAGATCACCGCACCATAACCGGCTCCCCCATGGCATTTGGGTTTTTTAACTCCTACTGCTTAAGTATGCTTAAGAGGAGGAGGCCTGCAGCACGAGCAAGTATGCTAATGTCATATCATGCTAACTGCCATGCCAACAGCAATCACACACACGCTCGCTCACACATTTCTGCCAAATAATCACTTAAGCAAACATCAACTACAGAGATTAGCAAAAGCATCTGACAATGAGCAAATCAGAAAAGAAACATGGTCTGAAGGGACAGCTTAGAAAAGTGAGGATTTAATAAGTGGAATGACATGAAGCTCCTTAATCAAAGCTCGTAGTGTTTTTGGAGGATTTCTGAAAATCCTATCTGTTGCCTTAGATTTTTTTTTTCCCCACTCCTTAGTCCCTACCACATATCAGCTGCACCCAGGCAGGCTTCTAATAAAAGCAAATGACTCTTGTGCAAACAAAAACATCTTTGTGACCTCTGGGAAGGCAGCAATCCAAACAAACAAGCAGGCAGTCAGGTGGCACAAGCTATGTGGGAGCAATCATTGCATCTCAGGGGCCTTTCCGCATCACCAGAAGGAAAGCTACGCTACTACCACAGAAGACTGCACTTCCAGGAGAAATAAGTCTAAGTGGATAAAATGTTCAAATTATTTCTGTTTAATATGGTGGGGAGGCTACTTCTGACCACAATTTTTATTGTTCAAACTAAACGAAGGAAGTCTTTTCCTACAAGAATTAAGGTGAAGTATCAGAATAATCTCTTTATTTATCTTTAATTTACTAAAAGGTGCTTCACACCAAAGGCACTTTCAGTGAAAGCAGTAAGATTCTACTGCAAGAACTATCACAACAATTTACCAGCATTATAGTTTGTGTCTTATTTTGAAGAATTTGTCACCAAACCAAAGGAGTGGGCACCCTTTCTAAATCTCTGGTTGAATTATATAATCCTTATTCTGATAAAGCTCTTGCTGAAGCATCAACTTTGCCTGAATAATGATTGGAAGATGCCTGCCTGGTTTAGTACTAATCTCTGCTTGACAGGACAAATATGAATTTAGGGAGCTGAAAGAGATCTCAATATGGAAATGGAAGTTCAGTTGTCCAAAAGCAAACTGTGACTTCATAGTACCATAACATTGCAGAGACAGCACCATATTAGAGATGCTATCTTTCTACTGTTTCTAAGTCTCTTCCTTTATCAATTTCAAAGATGGTACACCTTTCTAAAGAGAGATCTATTTGCTACCATATAACAAAATGCCTAGAAAAGCATCACAGAAATGTTAAAATGGGCATTTTGAGCCTATGTCACTCTTCCCATTGTTTCTTGCATGCTGTAAACCTGTAAAACAAAGACAAAACAACGGTAAACCAGTTAATTTTAAATACAAAGTTTTTTATATGAGAACTACCTGCAGAAAATATTAAGCACATTTTCGATGCTCCTGTCACAGAGGCAAAGATGCTCCAGACTGTGAGCCTTCTGTTGCTGGCTACAGATTGGCACAGACATTTGCATCGCACTACTAAGGCTCTTTTGCACTTTGAGATACATGATATGCTAGAAGCATAGCTAAAAAAATAAATACATAAATAAATCTGTTGTACTAGTGATCCAGTAGAAACAAGGAAGCCTTAAATGCAACAGTCAGATCATCTTCAGTTGGTTGTGAAACTAACGCCATTGTTCAAATGGCTCTGAGAAACAAAACCCAAGAAGAAAACAGGTTTTGTGCCTGATATCCAATTGAACTGAATCTGAGAAGCCAGTTCAGTCATTTTTGTTGCTTGCAATCAGACAGGGACACTCTGACTTCCAGAGATACCTATATATTTAGTGCTTGTGTCAATACACAGGGAATTCCTTGTTTCTTATATATCCATTATAAACCCACAATTACCTGTTGTTTACCTTTCTAATTCTTAAGGACAATAAGGCAACAGATGTTTGCAGGTAGCAACGTCAGATGGTGAAGGCAACAGCAAGAGTAGTCTATCTTCCTTAACGAGCTCAGAAAATCAAGCCAACTTTGCACTTCAATCTGAGAAACAGGCTACCTCTACCTCACTGCTGGCATCACTAGTGCTGTGCCTGTCTCCACTGCCAGCTGCACTAGCCCCATTAAGACAACAGAGTATCAGCCCAGGCATATAGACAGAGGCTTGCTGAAGGAAAGAAGAGCCCATACAGCCTCTTCTTCCCTCCCAGTTGTTCTATCTGGTTTTAGTCCTGAGAGGAGAACTTGTACACAGAGTGAGCTGCTCCAAAAATACTGTTTGAAGATGGCAAAAATTCTATTTCACTTACACTGTTATCTAGCTGTGAACCAGTATCAAAACAAGCATTTGGACTGAGGTATTAGAGAATTTCTCCTCTTTCTCTTCCCTGCCCACAGGCATTTGATGGTGGTATCATCTACAACTAAATAGGGGTTGTTTACAAGGTACAAGCTACACTAGAACTCTGTTGAAACTAATGAGGAAGGAAGATTTTTATAACACTCTCATGAAACATTTAATGAGCTCTGAAATAGTGCTGGCAGGCCTCAGAGCAGAAAAGTCCAGTTTAAAATTGAACTTCGCAGTTTACTAAATGGTAGTGGACTGGAGCCCCAAGCACTATTTATTTTCAGAGACTATTTTTATCAGAAAATCCCCAACTCCTGTAATGCTCCCCTGCTCTAAAAGTCTGTACCTCTCTGTCGCAGCTGCCATGCAATCAATGGCACTTGCCAAGCTATGTGCTCCTATGGCCCATATTAACATATTAATACATTTTTCTTAATGTAATGAAACTGGGTTTTACCTCAGACATAGTCAGCTCTACTTCTCACCTCCAGAGATTATCCACATTTAAACCAGCATCTGCTATTCTGAGAAGGCAAGGAAGGGCAGAGGCTTTTTGGAGTGAAGGGACAGAGGGGGTGGAAATCACCTAGCTGCATCAGTAATGTATCTAGCTCTTTATTGTATGCACATTCCCCCTTCTCATCTCCCATGAAACTGCCTACAGCTGTGTTCTCTCAGCCTTCAGTCTGAAACACATTAAAAAGCAGTCTGCAAGACAATTACCATTTTTAAAGCCACTCCCACATATGTAAGCAAAGAAGGAAATGAGAAAAGTTTAAAAAAAAAAAAAATCACCATGATGCCACTGCAGGAGGTAGAGCCAGATATTTGAATGGTTCAGTGACTCTATGCCTTGGAATAAAATAAGTTGAGACATACTGGCCAAGAGAGTGTCTAGTTTAGTGAAGTCCCACTAACCCTTTCTACCATGACATAGTAAGCCATTGCTGAAAACTTAATGAACTACTTTAATACTACTACGTCAAACACCACCTGCAACAGAGCCTTTTAAGTCTTCAAGGTCCTTACTTTTCACTAGTGAAAAGACTTTAGAAGCCTAAAGAGGGTCTGAAAAGTATTAATGAACTTGGCATTACAAAAATCAGTTCTTCTGGCAACTCAGAGCAAACAAAACTTTAAGCAGCAAATTCTATACTGACTGCCAACTCTTATTTCATGGGCTGGATCAAGCTCATGTTAAAAGCAGTGGGATTAAAGAGTTTGTCCAGCTGATGACCACCTCTGTCCGACAGACGATCAACAGTTTGCAAAAGTATATTTCAGTTTTTAAAAAATAAATAAATAAATTCAATCTACTGATCTTTATTTAGTGTCTATTACTGTTGGCACAAATAAGAGGTATCGGTCCCTTGGAAGTTAATGACACGCAGAAGATATGCCTTCTCTCATCTTGTTTAATTGCTGCTGCGTTCAAGCCACAGAGACACGACTATACCGTTTCTTACGCAACTACGGTGCTCCGTGGGTTACTGTAGTAAAACACAAATATCCACACTACAGAAGACATCGCTTGCTTCTTTAATTTTTCCACAGTGCTTCTGCTGAAGAAATTGATGTGAGACAACTGGCTCAGATTTCCCCCAACTTGCCTCAAACGCACACTGAACACTTGACAAAGCCCACTTTTCTATTTTCCTCTCGGCAGCTCCATCGGAGAGGACCCTCTATGCATTCAGAGCAGCACAATGGAGAATGATTCCCAAAGCATTAACTTGGAGCCATTTAGGCTTGGGTGTTTTCAAAATGACTCTATTGTGCTCAAAGGATTCTAGACTACCCCAGCTACTCTAGAAGAGTCTTTTTCCCTTTCTCAAAACATCCAGCCCTTGAGCCATCCCTGGAGTGCATTGTTGGGGCGGATTCCTTAGTGCAGTGAGTTCCATCAGTCAAAGCTCAACAGATACAAATAATATCAGGATATGGATATAAATTAGTGCGACAGACCCTAAATAGTTTTGACAGGTTTAGTAAGTATATATAGCAACACAGAATGCTATTCCTGCTGTCAGACATCAATATGTAGACAGAAGATTGGGGGCACCATGGAAACTCAGCGACATAAGAGTGGTATTGATTGGATAGAAAATGAGGCTGCAATTTAAGCTTAAGGCTGCCAGAGATGCCAAGAATGGAGAATGACCTCCAGCAGTGAATTTTCAGCATAAGCTCCCTGTGAACAAGCCAGTCCAAGAAGGATAAATCAGGGACAAGCTCACCAGGGATATGGCTCGACCGAATGCAGGCTACCCTAAGCAGATGAGAATCACTGTGTGTGTGCGCGTTACAGTGACCTAGTTCGTTCAAAGACAGCATTTTGAATGGTTTATTATAGAGGCTTGAAACAAAGAGACTTCCTCAATTAAAGTCCTGAAATGAATCCCCTAAATGAAAATGCTTTTGATACAGTGATCAGTAAGAGGTTGTAAATATCGAAGCAAAGCGTACATTGTTAAAGAGCAGTTCCCACAGAAAACACCACAGTTGGGAGTGTAGGTAATGAGGGGGCCTGAAGAGAGCAGGAGGTTTCATGAGCAATGCCAGCTCCATCTCTAATGCTTTTGTGTTACACTAAAAAACTTGTTACACTTTAACACTTGATAAATCATATCTGCCCCGCCACAAAAACACACTGAAATAAAATAGAGTACGAGTTAAAGGAGTGCCTTTTCAAAGGTCCTCTAAAGCACTATTTTTAATTGTTATCTGAAGACTCAAGAACAACCATTCCCAGAATGAGTAGAAACGTAGGAAGTGTCAAGGAAGTACCTTTCTGGAGCCATGACTGCTGGAAGTCAGCTAAGTAATAATATTCACATTAGCAATAGACAGATGAATCTATGCAAAACATCCATCGGTACAGCTGTAACAGGAACAAGGTAAGCCTCCAAAGCATCCTCAGTGTCAGTATGGCCGTAGAGGAATAGAGGCATATGGCACTGGAATAGCAGCACTACATTTTGTAACACTATAGTAAGACCAACCTTCTGCTGGCAAGGACATATCAGCCACAGATTGCATCTCAAATAACTGGTGATAGACGTCTGGATAATTGCAAAATGTCTGTTTTTCTTAGGCCACTCCTACACTACAAACAAAGATTTACCATTTGTAAAAGGAAAATTTGTTGCTGCCTTCTCTTTTTTCCACCTAAGAGCTTGCTCTGGAGCACACTAAAGTCAGTAAGTTTCTGTCCTTCAATTTCATCCAAAGATTTGTTATTACTAAGTCACCAAAGAGTTTAACTTAGCTTGAAAACAGGAGTCTATTAAACCCCTGCTTCCCTTCTCATTAGGAAGAGTCACTAAATTACGCAGCAGGTTTTTTTTGTTGCAGCTAGTTTTTTGTTCATCCACTCCAATGAAGTGCCCTGTCCATTGACTTCTACTACAGCAAATTAAAACATTTGCAGGTTCCTTTTTTTTTCAGACCACTTCTCTCGATCAAAAGTTCAGACTTCTTTTTCCTTTTAAAATTCTTATTTCTTTATAGGAATGAAACAGTAATATACCCAAAAAATCCCCATAAATTTTGCTTTGTAAATCAGCTCAAGCACACTGTCCAGAAAATGCAAAAGAAGTATTTCTTTATAACAACTTTTCCTGTATCCTCCCCTTGTCTTTCATTCTCACCATCCCTTCCCTCCTTCTCCCTAATACAAGCAGTTACGCATACAGTGTATTTCTTGCCTCAAAAGTTGAACTTTGCTAAAAGCTAGAAAAAAAAAAGAAAAATCAGGACCCAAAGGGATGAGCCACAGGTAAAGTGTTCCTCCATTTCAACAGAAGTCATTTAGAGCAAACAGGATCTAGTTAAAGCACCAGCCACTACCCATCACTGCAAGGTCATCTCACAGAGAAAGATTTAAATGCATGTCACAAACATTTCCACAATACTGCCAAGAGCCAATTAGTTTCCAGGTTATACATCCTGGAATCCAGCTTCGTCGTTTATCGCTATGCTAATACAACGTAGACGTTCACCAGCACGGCAAACCACTTGCAGTGTGGAAGAGAGAGGTGTGCGACAGCCAACTGGAACATGTAAAAGAAGCAGATGGACTTCCAAAGAATGAAGATTACCTTTCCCCTATGAAAACCTTGACTTTGAAAAAGGAGAGGATGAAGGAGGGTAAAGCATTGGAAGCATCAACGTGGGATACCATAACATATTTGCAGAATAATGTGTAGGCTCAACAGAAGGAAACTGTTTCCACTGTTAACTCCGATTTCCTCCCAACCTACCCCTCCAGAAGAAATGGAGGACACAAACTAACGATGGCAGTTTTAAGCAGATCTATCAGCACTTGCTGGATTCAGTTGTTCCACCAGACCTAGACTAGGGATAAGAAGGAAAAGTCCCAAGAAAGACAGCCACGTGCTCTGTCTGAGGGTACAATTTAACCTCATTACCCCCGAGTCTCAGCCGGGGCACGCCTGGCACAGGACAACCGGGACCCGCAGGGGGTTTGCCGTTCTGGGGTCACCCCGTCGCCCTTTTGTCCTCTCGGAACGGACCGGCCCGAGGTCTCCTGCCTCCCTCCCCTGCTGGGTCTCGTCCCCCACCGCCACCTCTCTCCCTCTCACCACGCCTTGGCTCTTTGACGCTCCCACTCACCGACCAGCCGCCGCGGCCAGGCACAGCCCCGCCACCCCGCTCCTGCTCCGGGGCACCCCCGGACCTCGCCCCCAGCCCGCCCCTCGGGCAGCCGTCTCCGCGGCCGCAGGTGCCCCCGCCCAACCCCGCGGCCCCTCTCCCCGGCACCCGCGCGGTGGGGCCGGAGCTGCGGAGCCCCGCTTGGGACCAGTCCCCCGGAGCCGAGGCAGGGAAGGAGGAAGCGCTCCCCACCCTGCCCCGGGGGAGCGCGGGCGGGCGGGGGGCACCATCCCCCGGGCGGGCCCCAGGAGCCTCCGCCGCCCCCTCGGACTTACTTCGGGCGGCTAAAAGCTCTTCTCCCGCAGCTGAGAGGGGCGAGCCGCGGGTGTCCCCGGTGAGGAGGAGCAGCTGCTGCTGCCGCAGCGCGTCCCTTCGCTTCCCCGCGGACAGGCTCGCCGGCTCCTCCCGCGCCCCGTCGCTCTCTCCCGCCGGAGATGCCTCGCCGAGATTTTTATACTGGAGGCAGGGAACCTGATCCGCGCTTTGACTCGGCAGAGCTCGGGCTGCGGCGAGAGGGAGGAAGGAGGCAGGCGGGCGGGCGCGCTGCCCCCTCCCGTGATGCGGTGGGGGCGCGCCCGGCGGGCGGGTCACCAGCGGGGCAGCCTCGCCCCCGCCGCCGAGGGAGGGCCGGGGGTGGGAGGGGGCGGGCCGGGGGTACCCGGCCGGTGCCACCCGGCTGGTGCCACCCGGCTGGTGCCACCCGGCTGGTGCCCCGCTGGCGGACGGGGCTCGGCGGCGGCTCCCCCTGCGCCCGCCCGCCGGCCAGTAACGGGCTTGGGCTTGTAAACCCAGGTAACTTCTCCTCCTGTTCCTCACGGTACCCCCCGGGCGCTGGTGGGGCTCGCCGGGGCTTCAGCTGCCTTTCCAGGTACGGCCAAGGCACAGGTTTCACCCGGGTAGTCTTCTGATGGCAGAGCTGGGGGAGCTCGAAGGTTCGCCTCGCTGACTTCCAGCTTTGCCGCTTGGCCCATGGCAGTGTCGGGCTGGAAATACTGCTGGGGGTGAGAAAAAGAAAGGAAAAACAAACAAACAAAAGGCTTTTAATTTCAACTTGCACTGAAAGTGCCATTAGCGCAAATCTCGCTGTGGTGCTTTAACACTTGTGGCTGTAGTGGACTTATATCAAGGCTTTCATTTAGGAGCAGGCTTTTCCAACTTTTAGGTTCATGACATCCACAGAATAAGAGTGTTCCCCAATCCACAGCTTAATTTAAAAACTAAGTGGACTTGTTCCAGACTCCAGGCAATTTCTACGGAATTCCCGAGCCCTAGAGCAAGTCTCTGCCTTGGGTTGACAGACGGGGCCCATTGACTGCTAGGTCTCAGGTGGGGTTGCAGCTTGCAGCTCCTGCTCCAGGTTTGCACAGAAATCCAGTTCAGATTCTTCTCCTGTTTCAGGAGGAATGAGCTAAAAAAGTAATTTGTCTGGCACCGTACACATTGCATCATCTAACACCTACCATCTGTGACAATGAAAAGCACTGTGCAGCTAGTCCCAGCGTGGGCAATTGCACCCACCTGGAGACTTTCTTAGTAAAGTAAACTACTCCCTTCCATCCACACCTTGGCATCTTCTTTCCATCACACAATTACGTGTTTAGTCCTGGCACGGCTGTTCGGGATTTGCACCACCAGCAGATTTAATGGCAGTGATGTAATTTAAAACAACAATTTTGATTTGCAGTTTAAAGTGATGGCTTGAGATGGAGAGAATATCCTTTCTAGCAGCTGGATAAGTGGAAATGAGCACTCAATGGTAAAGTTTGTCTTCAAAGCTGCTATCCTTGATAGCTAGCTAGCACCTTCCTGAGGGCTTCTCAATGAAATCTTGGCATCACAGTGCTAAGCACCACGAACATCTAGAGAAAGACACTTTCCATCCAAAAACACCTGAAAGTGGTTGACACTTTAAGCCCTCAGAGTTTCTCCATACAACCACAACAGCACATTGCAGATGGTCAATCGTGTCTGAGAAACACAGAGAATGTAGGAAAGACTGATCTGTAAGCTCACCTTGACTGAAACCAAAACAGATTGCAAAGCAAGACAAGATATTTCTTCCTTTCCTTACTGAAATATGAGTCTTAGCTAAAGCAATGAAAACATTTTCAGCTTTTCAGAAAACAATGGAAACTTTCTGCAGAAATCAACTGCTTTTCACAAAGATGTTCATGATGTTAAAAGCCTCATTTATCCACTAAATTTTAGAAGCAATGTCACCAATCTTTGAACAAATTTGCTCACAGCTTTTCTCCGTACCTAGTTTTCCATAGCTCAGAAATTAATTTCCTGAAACTGAGTTTACAGCAACAGAAACTAGTTTTGTGTGATGCAGCTTGGGTTTTGATTCAGAGAGTCCAAAATAAAACTTCAGACTAGATTAACACAGCTGCTCAGAGGACTGATTATGGTCTGAAGCACCTACGACTGGAAAATAAAGTATCTCATTTTTTGACTGACAAAAAGTAGATGTGTTTTAATGTTAATATTATTTCTGTCGCAATGGCACCTTTAGGCTTAACTATGGTTTCCATTGCAATAAGCACTGTACAAATCCAGAAAGATACTCTTTGACCCAAATTGCCTGCTGTGTTTGATGCGTTTGAAATTAATGGAGTAAACCCCTTGAATGTCTTTGCTGAACCCTTGTTATTGAGATAGAACTCGTAAAAACACAGAATGAGGTGAGGCAGTTGGTGAACACAGTAATCTCGGGAGGACTGAATTAACTTTTTTCTTCGAGAAGTAATCAACTATATGTTGATCACAGCCTTAAAGGTGCCAATCGTGCTGGTTCCCAGTGGGAAAGTACAGGACAGCATGGAGAAAAGGGATGGAAGAAGATAAGCTATGACCATTTACTTGCCACAGGTATATTTTTCTTACTAAAAAATGGTGAAGTTGGAGAGGCTTATCTCCAGAACTTCTCTGCTGTTTTGTCTCTCCTGACTTTGTTTTCCAGTCCGTTCTTTATTTCTGCAGGTTCTCTGGAACTACAGACTAATCTACACTTCTTGTGACATATTGAAAGGTCCACACTGAAAAAATAGGTTTTGGCTGTTACTTTTCTAGTCTGGACACACAGCTAACCTAGGAAGGAGAATTGCTTTCAGATTGCCAGTGATACTTATAATCTTTAAAATCCTGGGCATTTGTTTACAGCTGCTGGTTCCACTCTGATCAAAAAACAGGTGAGGAATGGACTGGCAGCTGTAGAAATCCAGTTTCTACTTTCCTGTATCCTCTTTGTTACCCAAACCAAAAATTGGCAACCTAAAGAAAGAGAGAGATGGGGCTGGATGTTCTTTTAAAAAGGAAAAGTGAAGGTAAGGGCTATAAGAAGTTATAAAAGGACTTCTGATTCATGGCACATACAAATGCTCTTATAAACAATCCAAAAGTATTAAATCCCAATTCCATCAGTCACTGTTCAAGGCAATTTTGGGGAAAGAAGCTCCCAGCATTAGATAGATTAGTTTGTGCCAAAATGTAGAAAGCCATTCATAATAAATTTCCTCCCATTGAGTGTTTTTCCTTTGAAAAGAACCACATTTTCCTTTTGAAGCTGAGGGGTTCTCAGTACTTTTAGGTAGTCAATTCATAAGCTACTGAAGGAGATAGTTACTTGGATCTTATTGGCTTCTAACAGGAGTTTGCACATTTTTCCAAAGACGCCCGTGAAAATTCCGATGACAAAGTCAGAGGACAAGACTTTATGCAATTTGCTTCCAAAAAGTGCTTCACTGTTTTCAGTCCCACCGCTGAGTAGAATGAGGTTATACTCTTCAAAAAACAAACACTACCCCCTTGTACACCAGTTAAAAGGTCAGCTTGGGCTGAGCTTGCCCTGTTTGTTTCAGATACATAGTAAATATCAGTTTCCTTCTCTCACCCTCACTGGCCTTCAGCAACAGCAGGTCCAGGAAGATGTAACATGATTCCAGGAAAGCAAAGAAGATAACTCGACAATAGTTTAAAGGGTTTTTTTCACCTTTTGCTCCATTGTTGTTCCTGAGCTATTGAGCTGCCAAACCCTGGCAACTGAGTGCCCTGAATCCCCACTCCTTCGCTAAGATTGGATTTCCATTAGTGATACTGAATTATTTAGTGAATGCATCAAAGATTGAAATCAAGTACTGAGCTGTGTACCTTCTCGCTCTATCTTTCAAGTGTGCACAATGGCAGGCGTGTTGTCACAGAGACTATCAGTCCTATAATTAAAGTAGAAAAATCCATTGAGTTAAAAAATAATAATTCATACCTCACTCTAGTATTAAAGGAACCCAGTATATTAAAAAAAAAAAAATCAGATTTCCCAGATGTATGCAGAAGAAGGCAAACAGAGAGCATGAACCCAGAAGAGTTATTCTTTCATGCACATATGCTAAAAACTTAAGATATTTGAAAACAAAGTCAACGTCCCAGAACTTGTTCTTAAGATTCAGTCACTAAACCGTGAATACATGTTGTAACTTTACACATCTGACTGATTCTATTTTCTACAAGGGGATTAAAGCTCTTGTGCTCAAAATTATTCATGTGCATACATCTGCATGTTGCCATTTGAAATCCACAAATATAATGCAACACAGCAGGCCTTTCCAGATCCCCAGCATTTAAAAGACTGCTGTTCGTATGTTGGCTTCTCTCACTGTTTTCTTCTTTTGTGCTGGCAATCCTGGGAATGGAAGTCCTACATATCCAGGATTTGAAGTCTGTTACATTTTAAAAAAAATCTTAGCTATGGTAAAAAAATTGCTGCTTTGAGTATACTATCACTTTTTCCCCTGTGTAAAAAACATGTTAATTTCACTCTAGTTTTGCAGCTTGGGGTGAAGTATAAACCAAAACAAAAGGGCATTTTATTTTGAAGGGCTGAGTAACAGCTACCATTTTTGTTCTGTTTTCTGGGATGTTTTTGTGTCGTTGTATACTTCTGTTTAAAAATCAAAGCAAAATGCAGAAACAAAATGTTCTTCTATTGAAGCTGAAACAATAAATTTGACAGTTTTATTTGGTTTCAAACTTCTTGTAGAGAATTACTGAACAAATAGAATGCAGCTTTCCTTTTCAATTTCTCTCAGGAAGAACTTGGTTTGCTAATGCCTACTTTTTCTCAAGGCACTCTACACAAATGCCTAACTACTCTGTGAAAGGACTAGCTTTAGAAGTAGAGAAGGTAGTATTTATAATTCCACCAAATCTGTCCTTAGAACTTCGTTAAGACAGCTAGTATCAGTCATAGTACTAAATAGCTTTCCCCTAGGCACTGAACTGAAATGGTCAATTTTATTCTTAGTGATGAGGCAGTGATAAAAAATTTGAGTCACTAACTGCATAACAGGAAAGTGTCTGGAAAAATGAAAAGCCTTCTGAACCTTTGACTTCGAGCTGAAGCATAATACACAACCATATTCCAGTTAAAAGTAAAACTACAGTAACCACTTTTTAAAATGCATAATCAGCACCTTTAGTTCTAAAGATGTTTATGTAATTAAAAGAAATATTTCCTAAGATATTTCCTTAGGAATTAATTACTACTGTTGTGGGGAGCAACCATTAGGACACTCTCTGCATGCACAGTATGATGCAACTGGCACAACTCTGATCTAAATGTATGAACAAAAAAGAAATTCCACTTGGCAAAATGTTCTCTTACCTTTTAAAATGATTTGCCTGTTAATTTGTAAAGGGTTCACCTGCGTAATTATAGTAAAGCTAAACTTCACATTTAAAGACAAATATAAGTGGTTTTGACAAGTTTTCCTTATGTGCAATCAAATGATGAGATGTTCTCCTTGAGTGCAAGTGCAGAACAGACAGCTAAATCCTTGATTATGAATTTTAGTGAAATCACAGCAATAAAAGGAACACTGAGAATATAATATTGACAAGTAATTATCAAACATGTTCAGAGATACCATTATCAAGTCTTCTTTATAGCTAGCAATTCCAAGACTTTTGTGGCTTAGCCTCAGTCCACAGTTGAGTTTGTCAGCTCACTCTTAATGGTTACAGTACAAACTTGCATATACTAATGAAGGGCTTTTTCTTCACTTTAGCTAGTAGCACTTACTGTAGTAAAGTCAAGCCTACACTGAGGCTGACAGTTGTTGAAGTAATGGCAACTCATCCATAAAGTAGGACATAATAAAATTCAGGCCATAAAAATGGTCACTCCTGAGGATGATAGGG